>JBAMAX010004107.1:0-58726 GCA_037043745.1 Chymomyza amoena | reverse complement strand
AAAAAATAAGGTAAAACTATTTATATAGGTTGGGCAGCGTCGGATTTATCTAACAGGCAACATAGGCTGAAGCCTAGGGCGGCAGAATTAAGGGGCGGCAAAATTAGAGTTACCTAATACTACTGATGACAATCACAATCACATTTAATATAGTTTTTCTTTTTTTTGTGAAAAAAGGGCGGCAAGTTATGGATTGCCTAGGGCGGAAAATATTTAAATTCGCCACTGACGTAGGGCCATCGACGTAAAGCCCAAACGATTGTGCGTCGATGTTCTCGTCGACATTATGTTTTTTTCCCAGAACACCCTTACCACTTTTGGTTTGGCTGTTAAACTTTCGATGACCTAAATTGAATGGTTTTTAGCTTAATATAGTGGAGGTCCGCGTATGTTTCGCATTATGAGTGTTTAACAACCAAACAAGCAGATGGCCCACCCTATAGATGTAAATATGGCTGTAAATCAATTTTAAAAAACAAAGAAAAAACTACATTCGGGGAAAAATCTTGATAAGAACTAATTGTAAGAATTTAGTATTGCAAAGTAAAACAAAGTCGAAGCACGGTCCAAAGCAGCCTTTATAGTGTGCCAATCATATCTGTTCTCCTACGATGGCGTTTTCTCACATGTCTATTTCAATCTTTCCATCAATAATCAAATTAAAAAACAATTTCTAGTTTCATATTGTGATACAGTATATCTTCTCTTGTTTCTACATTGTTAATACATTCCACAAAAACCGAGTTAACATAGATATGAAATATAATATGCTAAATTTCTAGATATGAAATATGATATGCTAAATTTCTAAAAGATCAGGTTGACTAAAATATTTTTCATTAAAACTAATAAAGTAGCATTTTCTAATCGTGTTAAATCGAATGAAACTGTATAAAAAATTTATTGCCTAGACCGCGATATTTCAAAACCATGTAAAAACAGAATTGTATGTACTTTGATTTGAGAGGTTTTAGGTCAACCAATATTAAGACAAGCTGGATTCTACTGTGGGAGGTTCCCGCGTTTACAATACTAAAATATAGAAAAGCTGCTTAGATGAAAATCGGTCGACCAATAAAAGTTTTAACTAAAGAAATAATACAACATTTTTTTCTGACTACCTTATTGATAATATATTTTGGGATCAAAAAGTTGGTTGGTTTTAGTCGACGGTCATCATCTAATTCTTCTGTACTTCCTCTTTTTTACTATTATTATTTTTTTTAATTTATCAACATTAGATGCTATATCAGCTTATTCTGGGTCTTGTTCATTTTTTAAATTAATTTCTTAAATTTTAATTATTTTACATATTTCATTATGTTCGTTTTATTTTTTTCTTTTTTCCAAATACCGGCTGTTTGTCAAATTATCGAATTTAAAAAAAATATTATAAAGCTTGGTTTCAGAAATTAAATGACGATAAATAAAATTGTGAAATTGGGACGTCTCGAAAACAATGAAACAAAAAAAGAAAACTAATCATGATAAAAAATTTTAAGAAATATATTAGAAAAATGTTAAAATTTGTTTTTAAATTTAATATTATATCCGTCAGGTAAAAAAAATTTCGCGTCAATATCTTTGATTAATTCGTTTAGGAAATATGGCTTGTCAAAGATGGACTTCTACTTCTTTCTTTTTGTTTCTTGAAAAACACAATTTTCAGATATCGATAAATAATCGAAATTTTACAATAAAATTTGACGTGGCTACTATTAGTTAGTATGTTAGCTCTACCAAATATGTAATAACCATCAAATCGGAATCCACTTCTACTTTAAAATTAAATATAACTTTATATCATAATATTTATACCCTGTACCGTATGGTACCAAGGGTATATTAAGTTTGTGCAAGCCGAAAATGTATGTAACATATAGAAGGAGACGTCGGAGACACCCCAAAGTTACCTAAAATTTGATCAGGGTGAATAGAGAAGTCGATATACCCATGTCCGTCTGTCCGTCTGTCTGTGTGAACGCCTAGATCTCAGAGATGGTAAGAGCTAGAGTTACCAAACTTTCACATTAGATCCCATATTATTCCATAGGAGGCAAGTTTATTTTATTTTTTTGATATCGGGGATAAATTATATAGCTCCCATAGGGGTGTTTGAGACGACCTCGACAAAAAAAAGCGTTTTAGATGAATAATTCGTTTGTTTATGAAGATATCGTAACGAAATTTGGTATTCGAAAGTTTTTTATAGTTCCCAATCACTGTACCAAATTTGATCAAAATCGGTTGACTATATCATATAGCTCCCATAGGACCGATCGGCCAAAATAACTTTTTTAAAGAAAAATTCGCTATATTTCGTTTTTTAATAAAGATATCCTAACCAGATTTGGCGTTTGGAAATTTTTTAAACCACTTAAGCAATGTGCCAAATTTGAACAAAATCGGTTGACTATATCATATAGCTCCCATAGGTCCGATCTTCCAAAAAATCGATTTTTTAACAAAATTTGTTGTGTTTCGTTTGTTTGTTAAGATATTGGGACCAAATTTGACATTCGTGAGTATTTTATAGTTCCTAAGTACTGTACTAATTTTAATACAAATCGGTTGACTAGATCATATAGCTCCCATAGGGCCAATCGGTCCAAAAACACGTTTTTTATACAAAATTCGATGTGTTTCGTTTGTTTGTAAAGATATTTGAAATAAATTTGGCATTCATATCTGTTTTAAAGTACCTAAGCACTGTACCAAATTTGATCAAAATCAGTTGACTATATCATATAGCTCCCATAGGAACGAACGGTCAAAAAAAAAATTTTTGCTTAAAAATTCTTCTTTTTTTGGTTTTTTGTGAAGAAATCGGACTTTATTACAAGCTAGTGGTACAGGGTATCCTAAAGTCGTCCGCGCCCGACTTTACGTCCGCCATTTTTTTTAAATCTATAATTGAAAAAGGTATGTATATTTTATTGAAATCACTTCTCATGTTCTCTATACAGTAAAGTACATTATTATAGTAACCAAAAAACATAAATTCTCTGATAAAAATAAGATAAAAATCGCTACGTTTGTTCGTTTTTGGAATTTTAGGGCAGATTGAAGGTCGCAAAAGCCAAAATAAGCTTAATTGCTACAAAACCAAGTAAAGAATAATCATTTTTTAAAGAATTTTCCTAGGTTCTCTTAATCATCATCTAAGAGTCAAATCAATTAACCAAACCAGTTGCAGTTAAGCTTCCAGTTAAAAATAGTAAAAAGCAAACATACGAAAAAATCTATTAAAAACTTTATAGCTATTTTAAGAATCAAACATGTTATGTATTGAATTGTTTTATGTTAAAAGTAATTAAAATTGAGCAAACCAATTAACAAACAAAAGATGGAACAGCTGTGGCAGAAGCAAAAAAAGTATACAATTAATTATTGTATATTTATTTTCGTTTTTATTTTTTTGCCAATTGATTGTTTACATAATTTTGCCGGATGTGAAAACCGCAAAAGGGGGGAATAATTGATTACCTAAAAAAAAATGCAAATTGTTACTCAATAAAATATGCGCAAAATTAAATACTTTGGTCAAGATGATTCATATACAGCGTTGTTACCTTTACAAGTTTAGAAGAAAATTAATTGTTTTTTTTTTAATGGTTCTAATTTAACTTAAAAACTTAAGATAGAAAAAGATAAAATTAATTATTTATATAATTAAAAAATTAATAATAAACCTTTATAACTCATCTAAATCAATTCTAATTAAAAATTCTAGAACAGCATTAATAAACTGAAGACTAATGAAAGAATTTATCAGCTTCCAGTCTCAAGATTAGAAGGTTCTTTGCTTTAATTCCTACGAATTACCCAATTTAATTCCACTCGAGATGGGATTTATAAGTCTCTCAGTTTAAGCAACTAATATGCTCACTAAAAGAGTAGTTTAAAAAATTGCGCGTCTTTAAAAGGCAGAAATTTTATACATACCTACATGCAGGTATATAATATATGTAAATAAGCATGTATTATAATAAATAGCAGTAATGCATAGTTTAAATGACGCTTGAGCTGCCTGCCTTGGTGTGAGTACATTATAATGTTCATAATGATGTTGTCATTACTTGGATGTGTGTGTGTGTGTGAGTGTGTTTCTAATACATATATACTCTACATGTGGGAATTTTCATATATCAAACATTGTAATGAGCCTTTTAAATTTGCTTACATCATTTTCAGAAAACATTTTTGCCTAACAAAGCGTCAAAAAGCTGAGAGCCTCGTTGTCTCCACATATGCAGATATTTACATATATGTATATATATACGCTCTTGTACATATATACTTATATACGGTACGAAACAAGTCCGCAATGTCAACAAACGTATTTAAATAAAATTGTCATTAAAGCAAGTGACTGCAAAATGCGGAATAAGAGCGTAAGAGAAGGAGTCACTGTCCCAGCAAGTGCGCCAGCCAGGGCCGGATTACAAAGAATTTCTCACGCACGTCACGACGTTCATCGAAAATTTATTGGAAATTCACGTTAAAACTCTCTCTACCAAGGCGCCACAGTTGTATGTTCAAAGTTTTTGGCTAACAATCTGACCGATCACCAAAAGCTTAAATCCTATCTTTATGACTACTCGAGCCAAATTTCGTAAAGATTCTTTAATTTCTATTAAAGACACATTTTATTTAGATCTAGTAAAAATATTTCGGTTTTTCTTGGTTTTGATAGGTTGGAATGAAAGCATATATAGACAACGGCTTACGCAATCATCTAATGTTACCAACTGGCCCGGAAAAACCGGAAGTTAGCCCACTTTTGGTAACAACATTCCAATGTCCCAATGATTACCTCCAAGTGGCCCGAATTTTCCTAGTGCAAATGCGTTGAATTTAAATTTTTTTTGCAAGAACATCCAATATTTCTTTAGCAAATAACATCATAAGACAAATACGATTGTAAACAAAAAAAACCAACAGATGACCCACCACCGATCTTCCCTATGTCTGGACTATAAGGACTTACTCTACAACTCAACTATAAAGCCAATCTGGAACTATGGCTCTCAGCTTTGGGGGAACGCAAGCAGCAGCAACATAGATATCATACAGCGAGCTCAATCCAAGATCTTGAGAACTATCTCTGGGGCGTAATGGTATATTCGAAACGAGCACATCCACAAATATCTTAATATTCTAACCGTTAAAAATGATAGGGACTTACGTGCGCCGGTTGCAAGACGCCCATCTTTAACAAACGCTATAAATGTTTGAGCTGCGTGCGCTTTGATCTGTGCTCTATTTGTCACGAGACAAATTATCGAAATAGGCATTCAGCCAAAAGGAGCATCCCTACTCAAGGGCTTACTGGATCTGCCAAGCTCGTGCGATGTATTCTCGGTGGCGAACCTGCATACCGAAACTGCATGTCGCTGACAGACTATTACCTGCCCTCTATGTGGCAAAATTTGGGCACTTGATGAGCAAGACGCTGTTCTGCCACGATGCATTGCAAGCACTTCAACGTATATATGTAAAAGGCAAGTCTAATCTGCCCTATATTAACTGTTCGTCGCAGTCAACGGTCTAGGGAGCACGTCCAGGACCTATCACTATTCTGCTATTCTCCCAACAGAAAAAATAAAACTTTAAAAGAACAGTATGGAAATAAGTTGATCTGCAAGCAGCAACAAACTAAATGAACATTCAAGAAATGTTAAAATTATCACACTCCAACCTTTTTTCTTTGTTTAATTTTGTTGATAGTAGGAGGCAGGAATATCTTCAGAAAGACACCTGGGAGGGTAGTGTCGGATTCGCATTCTGCGCCTACCGGCTAAAAGCCCCCTCCTATTTGGTTGCCAACCTTCTACGGTTCTAAGACCTTCAGAGTTGATAGGGATACCATCCAGAGGGTGCTATGAGGGGATGTCGTGACGCGGTATATTATGTATGATCGGTTGAACCAGATCAAGTATATGAGAGAGGATGTGCGAAGCGGTATATCATATATGATCGATTGTAACCGATCATCCTCAATTCCACTCCAACCTTATCTTTTTTTTCCTATTGGATAGTAGGAGGGCGAAATCTTGAGATCAAGACACTCCGAGGAGTGGTACGTTGTCGAGATAATCGCATTCTGGCGCCTACCGACTCAAAAACCCCCTCCTAGTTGGTTGCCAACCTTAACGGTATCTAAACCTCCAACGAGTCGTGGGTTGGTTGACCATCAGAGGGTGTATGAAGGGTGTGCTTGACGCGGTATATTATGTATGATCGGTTGAACCGATCTCGTTATAGTGAGAGGGGTGCACGAATTGCGGTATATTATGTATGATCGGTTGAACCGATCTCAATTTCCCATTGTAGTCCGCCTTTTACGACAAGTTCAGAGGACACACTTGAGAGTGGATATTCTTAGATCCGCCACCTCACGGATTTTGCGAATCCACTCCAACCAAACGAGTTGCTTAACTTATGTCATGCTTTGATTTAAACAAGCTGTGAATTATAAGCTCATAAAAAGCATGAACTACTTTTGATTGACGCATAAGAAGTGCCTAACATGTTTTGCAGTTTTAGATTTCCAGTAAGTACGAAACTTTCTATTTTGAAGATTTTGGACAATATATATATAGGGTTTATTCAATAGGGACGCTACAAAAGTAGACCGATTAGGGACAGCATAACGACGCCATTATATAGTTTCGAATGAAACCTTCTATTGTGTTTATAAAGAATATTATCGTAAAATATGTTATGTTCGTAAATTTAACAGCAGATTTGGGAATTTTCACGAAAAATTCGTTCGAAATATTGCGATATGTGAAAACCAAAATTGTATATATTCAGAAATACTAAAAACTCGAAGGAATACAAATTTATAGCTAAGCAAAATCTCCAAATTTGTAAGATAAGATATATTTTTTTTTGAAGACAATTTCTACCTAATATTTTTATTTTTTCCAGATCTATTTCAGAATTGTAAAATGGATTTGCTGGAATGAAAATTTACTTTAAGTCGATCGAAATAAAGTGGCAAGAAACAAAGATGTTAGATGCAAAATTTGAAAAAAAAAATTCTAAAAGTTCATTAAACCTTGAAAACAGTGTATTAAGTTTTATGAAGACTATAATTGGGTAAAAAAAATATTTTATTGTTTCAAACTTTCTGAGTTATGTAAGATAACACGCTCAGGAAAACTAAATTTCGGTCAAGACTACTCTTTACTACTACTACTACTACTGTTATCCTCTTCTCCTCTTGGAGCGTAGGGCCTCTGAGGGCTCGCTAGTAATGAGTAACAAATCCAAGTTTCTAAAAACCAATGCGATTTCCAAGTAAATGAGGTAGTGAAGGAGGCAACATCTCAACAGGTCTTCCATTCCGCATTTAAAACCTGAACACCCACATAGGCAATCCGTCACTGGCCACAGTAATAGAGAAACAGCGACAGCGAATGAGAATCATTTTAAATTAAATAAAAGAGTTTTGCTGCATTAGGGAGACACAGTCCCAAGTCCAACAGCAACAATGTCGCCAACAGAACCTGCAAAAGCCATTTGCACTTGCAGCACATTGCATTGCAATGCAACATGGTCCCCCTACTCCCATAACCCCCCTTTGCGTATAATGTTTGACTATGACACTGTCAAATGAATGAAACGCGCGACGGAAGTGTGCGGCGAAAAGAGCAGTAATATGTTCGGCGTTTTGGAGCGAGTGGGTTTTTTTTTTTGGGTGGGCCATCCGCATTGCCAGGGCAAACCACAAAGGAGACCTTTTACATTGGAACCACTGCGTGCCCTGAGTCAAGACTTTAATTAATTAATTGTTTTAGAACAAAGCGTATAAGGTAAGGGACTAAATGGGTCAAGCTGCAGTCTAAAAGTTTGGATTGGGTTAATTAGTTAAGTTTTGTATGCAGGTGCAATGCCGTACTTGATTATTTGCTCAACGAGCTGAATGGACTTGGCGAGTAATCTTAAGAGTTGTGACTAGAAATGCGAGATAATCAGAGCATTGTTAGACAATCTAAATGAGATGTCTGATAAGGTAATGCTTTAAAAAATGATATAAGACGGACAGATTTTTAGATGAATTGTGTAAGGGTTCTCGTTGCAGTATGCAGTATGAGGCTCAAACCGGAGATAAAGGAATTGATGATGAAAATGATGATGACTCGTTGCAGTAATTAAAAAAAAAATACAAGCTACTTTTGGTATATACCTTGACCGAAAGGAAGGCTCGGCCGAGCTCCGGAAAACGAATTCGAATATTTTATTCAGTTTCGTTTTGAAATCAATTGTTGGATGCTGCCAATTTCACCATACCGAATTTTTCATGTGGTTTAAATTCGAATGTTAGAAATTGCAACGAATCGGCCAAATAGGTTTAAAAAAGTACGCTGAAATAATTTTTTTAATATTCTTAGATCATATTTATGCCAACTTAAAGTTATATATTTATATTTATTTATTTATTATTATTTAAAACTTTTTTTCGGACTCAACCTAAAAAACACCATGCACAACTAAATCAAATTTTTTGTGTTCTAATGTGCACATATCGAAGTTCGTGTCACGAACACATGACAATAAGTGCGACAGGGTTCCCATATTACACAAGGAAAATTTTCCTTTATAAGAAAAGTAGAAAAAATAGTCGTGTTTAATTTCAATAAATATGGTTGGTAAATTAATATTTTTGTGTTAGTTTACTTAAAAGATATAATAATGAAGAACTAGCAATAGTTTAATGAAAAAATATAATAATAAATAAATAAAAATTTGGCACCAACACAATAGAATTTATCGGAAAGTTAAGGACAATATACGAATTTATCGAAATTAGAAGGGAACGCAAAAACGAATCCAAATTTTCGAAGCACGGCTAACTTTTTTTTTCGTTTTCCTTTCATCTCAGAAAGGAATTCATTACTAACATATAATTAAATAAAATTGTAACTTTCGAGACGAAGGCTAGTACTCGTTAAATTTACAAAAAAATGTATTGACGTATTGAGATTATTTGGTCAAAATTTCATGAAGTTCAGAGCATTAGCGCTATTTTTGTTTTCGGATACTTGAGAAATTGAGGAATTGATTAGCGAACTTAAAGAGAGCTTAAAGTGTGTTTTAAAATTGACCGAATAAAAATATTATTTGTTTATTATAAGTCTTATCTTGGAGTTAGTGGCGAAGCGAGTGCGTTGAATGTGGGGAGGTGTGAGCCTCAAAATGCCGACTCGATTCAACAAATTACCGACAAATAACTGATCTTGAATTTTTATCTCAATATTGCGTGAATGACCCGAGATTTGCCAACTGATGGATGTTTGGGGGTCACACCCCACGCGCCGCCCCTGCTTGGAGTGGAAGACATCTACAACCTCGGAAGTAGAAAACAAGTCTATAATTTTGCTCAGAAATCTAAGCAGATTTCAATTCGGACATGGCACAAATATTCCCGTTGATACTGTCAAGGGATGTTGATCTCAAGGTCGAGTTGGTGAGAAAAAATCCTCTTTCAAGGAAAGTTAACAAGACAAAACGGTTACAGTGGGCTAAGCAACACAAATATTGGAGTGTCGAAGACTTTAAAAAGGGGCTATGGACGGATGAGTTGAAATTCGAGATTGTTGGTAATAAAAGAAGATCGTATGTGCGACTCGATTCGATTTCAAACTGCATTAGTCCAACCGTTAAAAATGGAGGTGGCTCTATTATGTTGCTTGCCGATTACATAGAAATTCTAAGATAGAATAGATGGAATTTCAGAAGCAAAAGGTATCATCAAATTCTCCTTCACCAAACTGTGCCTACGGGAAAACTAACGGCATAGGATGCATAATGCAGAAAGACAACGATCCAAAACTATCATCCAAACTCTGCAAAACCTATCTCCAAAATAAACAAAAAGATAGAACGTTGAAAGTCAAGGAGTGGCCGGGCCAATTCCCTGAACTAAATCCAATCGAACTTCTTTGGGATGAACTTGATCGTCAAGTCAGGAAACAGTGTCCGTTCGAAAGAAACTCTTTGGATTGCGTTAAAGAAGTCGTGGGAGCAGCTGGAACCAACAGATCTTTAAAAACTTGTCAATAGAATACCTTAGAATACCTCAAATCGTCGCAAAAGTGTTGAACGCGACAGATGCATATATTGACGGTAAAAAGTATAATCGTTCTTTATGTACAAACATATTATCTGTTACACTTGAAGTTATATATTAAACGCGTTTTTCTCTGAAACAGCATTTTTCGAATTTGCTGGAGTGATTACTCGAAGACAAATGATCCGATCGCTATCAAATTTTTTGCATCTCCTCTATAGTTCTCCATACGATGAACCTCCAGTTTTTTGATCTGATCAAAAATCGAATTTTGGCAGGCCAAAAACGACCAAAATTTTGGGAAAAATTTAACTTTTTTTTTCAACATGCCGCCATTTTGTCAATTTTCGATTTTTTTGTTCGCCCGAGGTTCATCGTACAGACAATATGTTTTAGTTTAACGAGAATTTTTTTTTTTAGGTTTTATCAACGGAGAAGGCTGCAATCACTCCAGCAGTGGAGGACTTTTTTTTTTGGCGCCGGCGGAGATCGCGTGTCATTTCAAAAATATTCAATATTTTATTTCAAAAATTTTACTGTCTATTCTCAAAACATGTATAAATATATCCTCAAAATTTTAAATATATGGATTCACTAGTTTTTTTTTTTTAATTCCCAAAAATGGTCTTTTTTTAGGTGGTCACATTAGGTGTGCCCCTTAAATAGTTTTAAAAAGAACAATCCTTAGAATAAAGTTTATTCAAATTTTATCAATAGTTTTAAGCGCTTATAATCCATTTTTCGAATTTTAAGGAGTAATTATTAGGTGTTCGGAAACTTTTGCCCGGCCGTCTAAATATTCATTTTATATCTTGATCAGGATGAACAGACGAGTCGTTATAGTGTGGCTATCCTCAGAAACTATAAGAAGTAGAGAGCAATTTTTTTTTATCGTGTCATATCCGCCTTACGATAAGTTCACGATTTGCACTTACATTATTAAAGTGTTTCGTGCAAGATTTTGTTCCTTGGACTTTCTAAGTTGCAGATAAAAATTTCGTTTTTTAAAATTCCGATTTAAGTTAAGTTAAATGGCAAAAACCTCGATATATGAAAACTCTGCCAAATTTTGACAGTTTTTTTTAGAAACATCGGAAGAGAAATCTGGTACTATAGTTTTATTAAGACTTTACAAGTCGTATATAAAAATTATTTTATTTAATTCCTATTTAAGTTAAGGTAAATTGGAAAAACCCCGGAATACGAACAGTCTGTCAAATTTTGACTTTTTTTTTAGAAACATCGGAAGAGATATCTGTACCTTTATTAAAACTTCATAGTTTAGCCGATAGTAAAAAAAATTCTGCTACTGTAGGTCGACCATAATCTGAGAGAATTTAATCTCAGCAAATTGTAACTATTGTTTCGTGCTTTAAATTTTCAGAAATTAAATTTTATTCCAATGTGAATGATACTGAAACACGCTCTACTAAAATATTATACCAAATAAAGAAAATTCTAAATATAAAATAAAATAAATACTAAGCACCGCCAAAGTCAGACCCACAACGGATGTACCAAACTTGTACTTCCGACTTTAATAGCCATACCGAAATGGGACTTGTGATTAGAACAGGAACTACGCATTTGGTAATTAAACGCCGTTCTATTTTAATAAAAGTTATTTTCCTTATAAAGTCAGGGTTCTGGAACAAACTAAAGAGTAAACGAAAGTGGGTGTATTTTCTGTAAAGCAATTCCCAACTACGTGAAAGCATGTCGTTGGAACATGCAATATGTGCATTTTATGTTTTTAGTAGTTTTTTACGTATATAGTATACTATATGTACATCATTGTGTATTATTATTTGTTACAGGGCTGCACAAAATTACTCTATAGGGCTTGGGTTCGGGTTCTTTGACAGACTTTGTTTTTGTCGATTACAGTAATTAAATGCGCGCGCATATTCCATATAATTGAAAGCTTGCAAATTTTACGTTTTTGTTTATTTATTCAAATGAATGTGTGCCTGTCTGGGTGTGTGTGAGTTATGTAAATAGCTGTATATATGTATTGTATGTATGCTACCATTTGAACACATATATATGTGAGTATGAATATAATATATTATGGCAAAGACCACATGGTAAACATTTTGCTGCCTGTTTGCCTATTTATTCACCACTTGCCGCATGTGTCAATATTTAAAGAGAACCCATTCAGTGGAAAAGCCAAATACGATAGAGGCCAATTGACCATAGCTATGGGCGGTGTTGATGGACCGACCTCCCATCAAGTGACACGCATAACAATTTGACAGAAAGACTACTCAATTAAGATATTGAAGAGTAAAAGTTTGTAGGTAAAAAGTGTTCGTAGTTTAAGATACAACTTCTGTTTGAGAACATTTAGTATGATGACTAGTCTTATGGAACAGACTTTCGATTAAGAATTTGAATTACACTAGTTGACACAAATGAACATTCGTAAAAAATCGTTTTTTAGGGTAATTACGGGTCAAGAAAAACGAAAATGGCAACCCCTTTTTTTTTATTAAGAAAATTAACCTAAAAACACTTTTTTAGGAAGGTATACTCGATGGCCCCTAAAATCGTAAACTAGTGTTATCTTCTGTGACCCGAGAAATGAATTCGATTATACTTTATTTGAATTCCGAACATTTTATTCGGATTCGTTTTGACCCCAAATGTTTTGTGGTCCGAGTCCCAACAGTGACATCAAATCGTATGGCTAAAATAGGTACAAAAGTGCAAGTAATTTTTAAAATATTTCTTTATATTATTAGATTATTACAGGGTCCGGCACTCGAAGTGTAACCAAAAAGCATTTTGCCGTGAGTAAACGCGAAAAAAAATCAGTAATGGATTTCAAACGTAATAGTGTAGTTGCATTATATTTAGCTGGAAAATCACAACCAGCGATTGTTCGTGAGCTCGAACACCTTAAAGTAAATAAAGTTTTCGCAAAACGTCATGGAGGTGATCATCAAAAGACTGCAACGTCACGTGAGATGGTTCAAAAAGTGAAGAAGCGACTTGAGCGAAATCCCCGACGAAGTGCCAATCAAATGGCGAAAGAACTAAAAATATCTGACCGTAGCATCCGTCGCATACTGAAAAATGATCTCAAGGTCAAGCCTTACAAGATCCAAAAGGCACATGATCTCACACCGAAGCAGCAACAAGTCAGACTTGAGAGAGCGAAGGAGTTGCTTCGCTTGGCCGAAAGCGGTCAATTGCCGAACATTGTGTTTTCTGACGAGAAAATTTTTACAATTGAGCAATTCGTAAACTCTCAAAACGATAGGGTTTACTTGAGGGACCGTTCATACGAGAATTTGAGTCATCGATTGGCCACCAGGAGGCAGCACCCGCCACAGATAATGGTTTGGGCCGCTGTAACCGCAGATGGGCGCTCTCCAATCGTTTTCATCGAGCCTGGCGTCAAGGTTAATGCGCAATATTATCGGGAAAGTATTCTGGAGGTTGCTTTGAAGCCGTGGGCAGACAAACATTTCGGTGGCAGACCATGGACGTTTCAACAGGACTCGGCACCGTCTCACAAAGCTCGAGTGAACCAAGAATGGCTGAAAAACAACGTTCCGAACTTCATAACGTCCACACAATGGCTCTCGAATTCACCAGACGCGAATCCGATGGATTATTCTCTTTGGGCCAGTTTGGAGAGCAAGGTCCGAACTAAAAGATACAACAGTATCGAGGCGCTGAAAAAAGCCATTGTCCACGAGTGGGCCAAAATACCTGCAAGTCACATTCGGGCAGCTTGCGATTCATTTTTGGACCGTCTCAAGGCCATAGTGAAGGCAAAAGGTGGCCATATTGAGCGAAAGTAAATTGTTTCTAAATTTCGTATTATTTTTACACATTTTGTACCTTGAATTGAGTAAAGGTAATTTTCCAAAATGAATTTATGGCCTTTTTAATTGGTTACACTTCGAGTGCCGGACCCTGTATTATTTATGGTAACGTTAAGTCACATATTTATTCATAACTAGTGAGCCCGGCAGACATTATCCTGCCCAAACTTTTTGAGTATTCTTAAAGTTTATGAACATCGTAGGATTCTCTAGTTAACTTCTCTAAAAATCATAATTTTTTGGATTAGTTGACTCTCTAAAAAGCCGTATGGAAGAACTTAAGTATTCTTGGACTTAATGCCTCCGTATTAACAACTTCTAACACACGCAAAAATCATATTTGAATTTCCTCAACGCGTTCATGAGAACATCCGTAACACGTAAGACATTAACATTAGTTAATCTGACAATGGACACAATGCCACACAAAAAAAAAATTTGTCGAAAAATTAAAAAAATGTTAGGGGTTGCAATCCTCTCCTTGCAAATTACTCAAAACTTTTTGTGCTATAAACCTTCTACACACATAAACGTACAGCATTTCATTTTTATATACATAGATGGTTTTTCTTTTTTTTACTGAACCAACTCAAGTAATAGAAAACCGTTCATGATTATTATAAATGGGATAAGAAAATTATCTTCTTATAAAATTGGAAAGGTTCAGAGTTGTGCTATCAAAGCAAAAAATGTGGATTTAATAGCATTCATTTGCCGGAGAATAAATAAGAAAATGCTCATAGACAACTCCTTCAACTAGCCCTTCATTTTTTTTCCATGTATTTTTATTTGTAATCTGTCTAATAACAATCAGCAAATAAACCTCGAAATTGAAGTATTCGTTATAAATATATACATTTGATTGGAATTTAGGATTGTGATTTAGCAGTATTGGAACACATACGAAAATATTAAAAAGCCCTACTCAATATCAGAAAAATCAAGATCTAAACGGAAAAGGTCATACGGCACAAAATGTGAAAGTTTAAGCCAGTCTGTTTGCGAGGATTCGAATCTTTCAATTCGGAGCACGCAAGTGGGTTAAAAGATCTAAAACCGCACATCCTTACAAAATTCAATTGATGCAAGAATCAACAAAATTTTAACCAGGCAATCTTTAGGAGAGGACATAAGCTCGTCTCTACGCAGTCCTGATTTTACTCGTATAAACTTTTTTGTACGGAATTATGTCAAATCTAAAGTTTATAATAGTAAACCGAGTTTTCTGTAAACTTTTTTAATAGACATTTTATCGATTCACAAAATGCAAAATTTCGTTTAAGAAAAATATAATCAAAAAATGGCGTACGTAAAGTCGGGCGTGGACGACTTTGTGATCTGAATACCAAATCTGGTTACGATATCTTTATTAAAAAATGGCGGACGTAAAGTCGGGCGCGGACGACTTTAGGATACCCTGTACCACTAGCTTGTAATAAAGTCCGATTTCTTCACAAAAAACCAAAAACAGAAGAATTTTTAAGCAAAAATTTTTTTTTGACCGATCGTTCCTATGGGAGCTATATGATATAGTCAACCGATTTCAATAAAATTTGACGCAGTGCTTAAATACCTTAAAAAAGATATGAATGCCAAATTTATTTCAAATATCTTTACAAACAAACAAAACACATCGAATTTTGTATAAAAAACGTGTTTTTGGACCGATTGGTCCTATGGGAGCTATATGATCTAGTCAAACGATTTGGATTAAATTTAGTACAGTGCTTAGGAACTATAAAATATATATAAAATACTCACGAATGTCAAATTTGATCCCAATATCTCAACAAACAAACGAAACACAACAAATTTTGTTAAAAAATCGATTTTTTGGAAGATCGGACCTATGGGAGCTATATGATATAGTCAACCGATTTTGTTCAAATTTGGCACAT
The DNA here is from genome assembly GCA_037043745.1 of Chymomyza amoena. Classification (NCBI taxonomy): domain Eukaryota; kingdom Metazoa; phylum Arthropoda; class Insecta; order Diptera; family Drosophilidae; genus Chymomyza; species Chymomyza amoena. Next base: position 42,908 of record JBAMAX010004107.1, on the reverse strand, counting down.
TGCTTAAGTGGTCTAAAAAATTTCCAAACGACAAATCTGGTTACGATATCTTTATTAAAAAGTTAAATATAGGGAATTTTGTATAAAAAAGTTATTTTGGCCGATCGGTCCTATGGGAGCTATATTATATAGTCAACCGATTTCGATCAAATTTGGTACAGTGATTGGGAACTATAAAAAACTTTCGAATACCAAATTTCGTTACGATATCTTCATAAACAAACGAATTATTCATCTAAGACGCTTTTTTTTTGTCGAGGTCGTCTCAAACACCCCCATGGGAGCTATATAATTTATCCCCGATATCAAAAAAATAAAATAAACTTGCCTCCTATGGATTAATATGGGATCTATTGTGAAAGTTTGGTAACTCTAGCTCTTACCATCTCTGAGATCTAGGCGTTCACACGGACAGACGGACAGACAGACAGACGGACAGATGGACATGGGTATAACGACTTCTCTATTCACCCTGATCATATTTTAGGTAACTTTGGGGTGTCTCCGACGTCTCCTTTTATATGTTACATACATTTTCGGCTTGCACAAACTTAATATACCCTTGGTACCATACGGTGCAGTGTATAAAAAGTTATTTTGGCCGATCGGTCCTATGGGAGCTATATTATATAGTCAACCAATTTTGATCAAATTTGGTACAGTGCTTGGAAACTATAAAAAATGCCAAATTTGGTTACGATATCTTCATAAGCAAACGAGTTCTCCATATAAAGCATTTATTTTTTTCGAGGTGGTCTCAAACACCCCCATGGGAGCTACATAATTTAACCCCGATATCAAAACAATAAAATAAACTTGTCTCCTATTGAATAATATGGGATCTAATGTAAAAGTTTGGTTACTCTAGCTTTTACCATCTCTGAGATCTAGGCGTTCAAATGGACAGACGGACGGACGGAATGTGTTTATTGACTTCTCTAGTCACCCTGATCATGTTTTAGGTAACTTTGGGTCGTCTGCGTTCACTCCTCCTGTATGTTCTATACATTATCGGCTTCCACAAACTTAATATACCCTTTTTATCATACGGTACAAGGTATAGTAAGAAAGATTTTCATATGTTTCAATGCTCGAATTTTTTCCTCTTTTTATAGTTTTATTGGTACAGCATTAAATTCAACAGTTCATCATTATTATCTAATTTATTACAGTTCTCAGTCTATAAAGCATATCTATCAGAAAACTACAATTTTCATGTTATTCGCCTATTGAAGTTACCTACAATTTAATTATTGGTTATAGGCACTCGATTAAAGCACTTATCAACATGGCTTATTGTCAGGTACTCGTAAAGTGGAAGCTATTTATTCTCTTATCTATGCATTTTTATCAGACATTGGCAGACAGCTGCGACGCATACAATGAGTGGGGTAGACCATGGGGCGGCATTGTTTATGGGAGGGAGGCGATGTCTACTCCGACCGGGTAGAGAGGCGTTCCATTGACTGATGGCCAATGCCTTTTATGTCTTACTTAAATTTACATAGCACAAAAAAAAACAACAGACAACAACAGATACTGTGACGACGTGCTTCCTCTGCCTGCATCGACTGACTGATAATTTGTGATGGGGAAGTGTATTCTAGAGTATATACTGTACGTATAGAACAAAAAAAAGATACAGATACAACTGCGATAAATGTGCATGTGCATGTGCATGTGACTTGTGAGTGTGCGTGTGTGTGCGTAGTTAATCATAAGCATTGTTCATAAGCCCAAATAGCAATTCATAAATATCAACAGGAAAAAAGAGAACGAGGGAATCATATAATAAATGAAAACAGAAGTTAAAAAAAAAAACGAAGAATTATGGAAGTACCGAATTGGAGGCATGTTTCAAACAACGGATGGCGACGCACAAAGTTGCCGCCAAGCATATTAAACAATGGAATATGAATCAATTTTGTTGCACATATGTACAGTGGAGCCTCAAATAAGGTGACTATATAAAATGCAGGTCGGCATAAGGCAGACCTTTTGTGGAGTACACAAGAAATGAGCACGGAACATAGTCCATGTTAAAAAAATTTAAAACTGGGCCGGATAGCTGCTTCATGTTCAATTTTTAAAATGGGATACTCAGTTTCCGTATCTTATTATTTTTTTGGCATATTAGTAACTACTATTATTTTTATTTAAAAAATGTGACCCAAAAATGCATTGGAGGAACTGTTTAATATGTCAAATAGTCGGTATCCAATGCACGTACTGCCCTACAGGTTGGGTCGGCAGCGATTAAACCCCTTTCAATCTTTGGATGATTGGTCAAAACCTGCCATAGCAACAGATCAGCGACGACTGTAAAATCTATAAGAAATTCAAAGGTGTAAAATTTCAATTAGCGTTTCTCAAACTTATCCCACCACTGCCAGCTCGTTCTCAAAGCTATTCTTGATTGGTTCGTTAGTTGTATAGGCAGCTCAGACAGTCACAGAGATCACCTAGAGACCATGAGATCCATTGTATTGCCTAATTAAAAGAAGAGGAGAAAAGGAATTGAAGAAAGGGAGTGATAGTGGAGGGGAACAAAAACTGTAGGACTTTCCTAATCGCCTAAGTCTCTTATGTTGCAGAACCATTTTGAGGATTCGACGAAAGCCGCCAGATCCGCTATGGGCATAGGCTAGACTATCCAGGTCCCCAAACAATGGTTTACCAAGAAACTGGGTTCGTCTTATAAGAAGCGTCGGGTAGTCGCATAGCTGGTATTGGATGCTTTCCGTCTCTTCCCCATCTCCGCAACTGTGGCGGAAAACGTAATGGGGAACTTGCAACCTCTCAGCCATATTGCCTATGGTGCAGTGCCACTAACAACGTCTTCCACCATCCTAGTCGTGTTTTTATGGAAGCGCAGGATTTCAGATGTTCAGAGATGAGCCAGAGTACTCGCGAGATGCGACAACCGGATACCATGTTCCATTCTCTGTCCACCAGAGCTCTAGCCGTCTCCCTGTAATGGTCTTTTTATGTCCGTAGCCGCAAGGTTATCTGCCAGCGCAGAGCCGTTCCTGGCGCACTCATCCGCCGCCTCGTTGCCAGGGTCACCTGAGTGACACGGAATCCACCAGAGGGTTATTGAGTGGTGATGGATACGGTTGAGCGCTAGCGTCGCGTTACGGATCAGTTTACTCTTTACGCGATGACAGAGCTTTAATTGCAATCTGACTATCGACCAGAATTACAATGTTCCTTGAACTTCCGTACAAGGTGCCAATATGGCTAGCCGCTATCCAGCCTGCGAATAGCTTGAAAAACGCGACACCAGTCGGGGAAGCAGAATGAAAGCTTCAGTGAAGATGCCTGCTCCTGTGCCATCAACCATCTTCGAACCGTCAGTATATATCGTTCCCTCGTTTCCTTTGAAGAGGGGTTCTTTGCATCCAATCTTTCCTCTCCGGGAATACTACGACAAAGTTGTCGTTTCATTTCTGATTCGTGGATCAGTAATCACTATTCCCGTTCTGCACAGGTACGCCTCAACGCAAGTAGGAACTGCTTTGACCACAAGTTGATGGCGTTAGGAGATTAAACGCCCGGAGTCACGCTGCGCTTCTAGCCGCCGTCCACTCCACGTAAATTCCCAATCCTTAATCTTGTTATTCAAGTGCCCACTGTACACACTCATATATGACATAAAGGAAGCATGGTGCACAACAAAATTTTTAGACGCAAAAGTGGAAATGCCACGCGGCTGGCCAACAACTCTACAGCCAGCAATCAGTCAAAGAGCCAAGGGCAAGATCGGCAGTCGGGGGCAGTTCCGAACTTTGCTTTGTCCATGCCCAGTGGCTGCATAAAATGAATATTAAATTAAAATTGAAAACGAAATTGCCTCCAACACACACACACACACACACTCTGCGCATATATTTTTTTATATTTCCGTATAACTCCGTACTGTAGCCATTTGTGTGTATTGTCTTATGCGATCCACATCCGGCGTGCCTTTAAATTTGGCAAAGTTTTTGAGTTTGGACTCGAAGTCAAGCGTTTGAGCTGAAACCCAAAACCAGAAAAGTTCCCGCATTTGACGAAGAGGGTAGTTTCCTATTCCACAAACGATACTAAAATCATATAGCTCATCCCTAAAAAGGGCTGCCGCTAACCGCCAGCCTTAATGTGAGGGTGTGTATTTGGTTGAATAATTGAAACCAACACAAAGAAAATGTATAATTGTATTTGTGTGTGAGTGAGTGTGTGAGTTTGTGTGTGCGAGCGAGACAAAGACAAAGAGCTATTGAGCAAAATCATTGCCCAAGCAAAAGTCGCACGAGCGGCAAGTGAGCGTTAAATTTAAAACCAGATTGGAGCGTTTAATGTTAAGAGGCGAAGTTTGTATACCCTAACTCTGGTATAAGCACTTGGTATATGCAGGTATAAAAATTCGTTAAGTTTTGTTGTAAATTATACAGGGGTGCCACAGAAAACCAATTCGATTCAATTTCGATGCAATTGCAATTCTTGGTGCCACAGACATGGCTAACAACGGTTTTAAAACCGCTCATAGTCATGTATGTGGCACCAAGAATTGGAATTGAAATCGAATTGGTTTTCTGTGGCACCCCTGATAGATTAAAAGGAAGGTAAAAATGTTTGATCGTTTGTCTTTCTAGTACCAAACGAGAAACATAATAATGGAGGAATATTGAAGACGAAATCTTGAAATTGACTGAACTAGACAAAACAAACCAATGAAAATTAGTTCAGGGGCAACAAATCTTCTTATAACAAGGGAAGTCACGAAGATATAACATATTCTAGATAAAAAAGTCAATCGACTACTTTCATATCCATTGTTGATTATTATCCAGGCCATTAACTACAAATAATACAACGTTTTCTATATTAAATGTCTAAATACGCAAAACATTGTACTTTTATAAGGTTAACTACAGAGTAAAGCTGGACATTGATTCGATTTAAAATCGATTTAATCGATTATTTTTTTCAGACAATAAAATCAATTCTTGCGTATTGAGCTCGATCTTTTATGTACATTATGGCGGAACAATTTTATGAGGTAGAAAAACGGTTTGAGGCTCTCAGCGATTTTAAGTATTTTAACTATGGGTCCAAAATGTGTTTCGTATCGCTCACTTTTTAAAAAAGAATTTTTTTTAATATTTGAAAATCGTCTTAGAACTTCCATTTAAAAGGAATAAAAAATAATATTTTTCCTCTAGCCAAATATGTATTTGGGGTTTTTTTGGGTAGAAGAATCAATGCAGATTGATTGAGCGGCAGAGAGCTCTTTTGAGGGTTTTACAAAAATTTTTTTTTAAGTTTACAAAAAACCGCACAAAATTAAATAAATGATGACTTAATTTTTATGTTCTTTTATGTTATCATTTTTTGTTTTCTTGTATCAAGTTTTGAATTTTTGCTAATGTTATTTTAAATTATGGAAATAAATTTAAGTGAATTTTGTAAAAATATTCTTCTTATTATATAGATTTCCTTTAATTTCCTGTAATTTTTTGCGGTTTTAAATTGATAGCGCCTACAGTTTTAGTCCAATTACTCGATCTAATCGAGCAAAAATCTGTCGAAAAGATTGATTCTCGAAAATTGAACATCAGGCCCAGCTCTAATGGACATTTTTTTAGTATGAACTAGCGCTGGAAGTAACATCGATGTTATATTGATGGACTAAAACTTGTGCAACGCAATACATAAAATTTTTTTGTGACTGGGTAATTTCGTAATTTTTGATATGGACACCCCCCAAATATTTTCCAGACCCGTCCCTGTATGTACTTATAAGGTCTAAGAATTATAGGACTTATAAATAATTATATTTGTGCACTTGAGGCGTTTGCTTCATTAACATGCACAAGCTTCTTGATCCAGCGCACATGCCCCGCCGAAAGGGTATTTAAATGCAGCACGTGGCAGCTCTGACTCTGTTGCATGGCGATGATGATGCTGCTGCTGCTGGGACAAAGCAAGTGAGTTGCGGGTCTGACTTGGCTCATTGTGCAAGGTTAGGGCGTTGTTGGTATGGCGGCAGTCGCTAATGATATTTATATGAACTCTGTGATGGCTGCCGGATGATTGATTTTTATAAACTTTGAACTGCTGGGTCAGCTCCATAGAGCAGCCAACAACAGTCAATTATAATAACAACAAGAAAAACACAATAACAATAATAAGTACAACAACTACATACAATGAACAACAATTGCACTGGCTTGACAGCTGTGCACGAAAACTGGAGCAGCAGCTCAGAGAAACAAGAAAAACAACAAGAGCTATAGACAGGGGCGCAGCCAGAAGGATCACCAAAATAGCTAAGTTTCTTACAAATAGACTTCGATATTTGAAGCCCTCTTAACATTTTTCTATCTACTGCCCCTGACTACAGCTTATCTGGCACAGAAGCATACAACTGCTTAATGAATGAAAATGCTTTAACGCTGACTTCCACTTCAAACATCCAAAGCTTAAACGGCATCCATCCAAGATCCAAGTCATTTGTTAAGAGTTGCCATTGAAGCGAAAAGTGTGACAGGCCACAAAGAGATAATACAGAAATAAACCAGACAAATAAAAACTTAGAAAACATAAAACGAAGTAAAAGTTTTGCAAAAATATAAATAAACTTAAATGAGTAACTTGTTATAATCTTTTTCTATAATGATACTAGTTATAAGTTTATTAAGAAGCTATAATATGAGCAGATAGCTATTAATCTCTTTCAACCCGACTCCAATAAACGTCAGGCTAATAAATGGATGGGTTTCTTTTGGGACTGCGACTACGCTTAAGAGCGAAAATGGGTTCGTTATTTAGAAACTTTTTATACTGAAATTGTTTTTAAGGAGTTTATAGCAAATGCTTAAAAGCAAAAAGTTTGACTGTATTTACTTTAAGGCTTCAATTTTATTCATAGAAAGTCTTGTTTCTTGCAAAGCAAACGAATGTCAAAATTTCCCAAAGTTTTTTGCGCTTGAATATTAATAGATCAACTTCTTTTCGACATCATTATTGTCACTTTAATGCAAAAATGAGCAATGAAGTTCATAATGAGCGTTGAATAATACATACTCTCTTTTGATATATTTTATAAAAGTACAGGATCTACATATCTAATATATTTTCAGATTAGTGTAAGATTGATCTCAGTTCCTTTATAAAATTTATTCAAATTATTATTTCGTATATCAAATTCGACTAAGCGATATCTCAGTTGGGGTATTCACTTTGTGGCATATAAATGCCTAAGGGCAACAATGCCCGATTAACGGCGCGAGCAACGTTAAAAACGAGGCATAAAGGTAAAAGTGCCTACTTTTTGCAAGTTTTCAAATTTTGTGAATAAAATAATTTTTACAATTAAAAAGATAAAGCTTTAGATATTTGCCATTATAATACATATTTTCTAGCATTATAATTGAATTCTAGTATACAATTGAAACTATTTTTTTTTGTTAGTAATTGTTTACAAGTAGCTGTTTATTTTGTAAAACACTTGTAATACCAAAAGTATAAAAAAAAAATGGCGGACGTAAAGTCGGCGCGGACGACTTTAGGATACCCTGTACCACTAGCTTGTAATAAAGTCCGATTTCTTCACAAAAAACCAAAAACAGAAGAATTTTTAACAAAAAATTTGTTTTTGACCGATCGTTCCTATGGGAGCTATATGATATAGTCAACCGATTTCAATAAAATTTGACACAGTGCTTAAATACCAAAAAAGATATGAATGCCAAATTTATTTCAAATATCTTTACAAACAAACAAAACACATCGAATTTTGTATAAAAAACGTGTTTTTGGACCGATTGGTCCTATGGGAGCTATATGATCTAGTCAAACGATTTGGATTAAATTTAGTACAGTGCTTAGGAACTATAAAATACTCACGAATGCCAAATTTGGTCCCAATATCTTAACAAACAAACGAAACACAACAAATTTTGTTAAAAAATCGATTTTTGGAAGATCGGACCTATGGGAGCTATATGATATAGTCAACCGATTTTGTTCAAATTTGGCACATTGCTTAAGTGGTCTAAAAAATTTCCAAACGCCAAATCTGGTTACGATATCTTTATTAAAAAACGAAATATAGCGAATTTTTCTTTACAAAAGATATTTTGGCCGATCGGTCTATCCGGGAGCTATATGATATAGTCAACCGATTTCGATCAAATTTGGTACAGTGATTGGGAACTATAAAAAACTTTCGAATACCCAATTTCGTTACGATATCTTCATAAACAAACGAATTATTCATCTAAAACGCTTTTTTTTTGTCGAGGTCGTCTCAAACACCCCTATGGGGGCTATATAATTTAACCCCGATATCAAAAAAATAAAATAAACTTGCCTCCTATGGAATAATATGGGATCTAATGTGAAAGTTTGGTAACTCTAGCTCTTACCATCTCTGAGATCTAGGCGTTCACACGGACGGACAGACGGACATGGGTATATCGACTTCTCTATTCACCCTGATCATATTTTAGGTAACTTTCGAGTGTCTCCGACGTCTCCTTCTATATGTTACATACATTTTCGGCTTGCACAAACTTAATATACCCTTAGTACCATACGGTACAGGGTATAAAAATCAGCCTCGTAGAATGCCTAAATTTTCGTAGTCAAGCGTCTGGGTCGGGCATAAATGCCCAATTTTATTGTAAGTTCTTGCTGGACTATGTGCACTTTCAGCATTATGCATTTATGACCGACAAAGTGTACATTAGGGTGGACGCCACTAGTATGGAAAATTTTCAAACCGATGATATCAATAACCTTACTGACAACTAATATACTAAATAAACTAATCTTAGATACAATTTTTCAGATGGGTTCTATATTTTTATACCCTGTACCAAAAAGTTCAAAGGGTATACTAGATTTGTGTAATGTATGTGACGAACAGAAGAAGGCGCGGCAGACCCCAAGTCCTTTATACCAAAATGCAGTCCGTTCGTCCATCCGAATGAACGCCTAGATCTCGGAGACTAGAACAGCTAGAAACACCAAACTTTATCAGCTGATGAGCATATTTCCTGAAAAGATGAAGTTTGTTGAATCATGTCAATATCTTTCCCCGATCCCCCGCAGTAGATTTTCACGGTTTTTTGAAGTACTAGTCAATTTTTTCATCCGAAATTTAACAGAGTGATGCCTTTGTGGTTCCACGCGTGTGTGTGTCAAAAATGAACCAAATCGGATAAATATAGCAAAAGCTATAGTTAAAAAATGGCGGACGTAAAGTCGGGCGCGGACGACTTTAGGATACCCTGTACCACTAGCTTGTAATAAAGTCCGATTTCTTCACAAAAAACCAAAAACAGAAGAATTTTTAACCAAAAATTTTTTTTTGACCGATCGTTCCTATGGGAGCTATATGATATAGTCAACCGATTTCAATAAAATTTGACACGGTGCTTAAATACCTTAAAAAAGATATGAACGCCAAATTTATTTCAAATATCTTTACAAACAAACAAAACACATCGAATTTTATATAAAAAACGTGTTTTTGGACCGATTGGTCCTATGGGAGCTATATGATCTAGTCAAACGATTTGGATTAAATTTGGTACAGTGCTTAGGAACTATAAAATACTCACGAATGTCAAATTTGGTCCCAATAACTTAACAAACAAACGAAACACAACAAATTTTGTTAAAAAATCGATTTTTTGGAAGATCGGACCTATGGGAGCTATATGATATAGTCCACCGATTTTGTTCAAATTTGGCACATTGCTTAAGTGGTCTAAAAAATTTCCAAACGCCAAATCTGGTTAGGATATCTTTATTAAAAAACGAAATATAGCCAATTTTTCTTTAAAAAAGTTATTTTGGCCGATCGGTCCTATGGGAGCTATATGATATAGTCAACCGATTTTGATCAAATTTGGTACAGTGATTGGGAACTATAAAAAACTTTCGATTGCCAAATTTCGTTACGATATCTTCATAAACAAACGAATTATTCATCTAAAACGCTTTTTTTTTCGAGGTCGTCTCAAACACCCCCATGGGAGCTATATAATTTATCCCCGATATCAAAAAAATAAAATAAACTTGCCTCCTATGGAATAATATGGGATCTAATGTGAAAGTTTGGTAACTCTAGCTCTTACCATCTCTGAGATCTAGGCGTTCACACGGACGGACGGACGGACAGACGGACGGACGGACAGACGGACAGACGGACAGACGGACAGACGGACATGGGTATATCGACTTCTCTATTCACCCTGATCATACTTTAGGTAACTTTGGGGTGTCTCCGACGTCTCCTTCTATATGTTACATACATTTTCGGCTTGCACAAACTTAATATACCCTTGGTACCATACGGTACAGGGTATAAATATACGAACTGTTTCAATATTTGACTCTACCTAATTATGGTTAAAAGTGACTTCGAATCACAATTTTTGGTAAGCCGATTCATGTGACTCTAATGAACATATCAACATCCAAATTTTATCGATGCGGACCTCCCATCCCCCGCAATCGATTTACCGTGTTTTCTCCCACACCCCTCAACATATCAACTTGAAACTTACCCCATATACTTTAAATAGCTTTGACGTAACGTTCGAGTTTCATTACAATCGGTAAAAATTTACGGAACTTACAGGTATAAATATTGAATTTCACCAAGAAAAAAATTAATTCCAATTGGAAAGTTCTTAGTAGTAATATTAAGAAAAAAATGTTTCAAGAGACAAAGCACTATGGGGCAAACGACCACTTTAGTTGGCCAAAACCCATATTCTAAAAATCTGTAATGTTACGTACCAAAAATTTTAAAAGATCGCGCCGCTGTTATGTTATCAGCTCTCAAAAACAGATGTTCATAAACAAAAACAGGTGCTTGTGAAATGTTATTTTATTACATGCAACTTAAAACTCCTAAAAAAGACCAATTAAGCAACAGAAGTGAAATTTTGAAGATGCATCTTAAAGAGTGTGGCTTGTATCATATGTTTATGAATTTAAATTGCTAAAATTAATTGTGCCATTCTCCTAATTGAGTGTAATTGCTAACCATTCAACAAGCAAAAAATTGTAACAAAAATTAGTTTTCAAATGGAGCTACAAAATGAGTCGAGCTCTTTCGGCCAATAAAGTTTGTTGTTTTTGTTAGTTTATTCCATCATCTTTCAAATGCATGTTATTCTAAAGTGCAATTTTGCGCACTTTGGCGTAAATTTAACTTTGTAGGTCAACAACTAAGATTTGAAAATGCGAAGTTTTTTGCAACGTGGAAGGCAATGGTGACGAAGAGTTCAAAAGAGGATGCCATTTTTAATTGTTTTAAATCGGGAATAACTGGTACCATTTCATTTTACACGCAGGTTATAAATGCCATGTTAAAAGATGGCGAATATCAAATCTAAAAGACAAAACAGACATATTTGAAAGGAAAAAAAAATATTCATGAACTCCTTTGGAAGAAGCTTTCTCCGAAAGTTGATAAACCCAAAGTTGGTGGATTTGGAAGTCCAAATGATGATAATACCGCACGTCGTGCCTTGAGTGAAACAAAAACCTTTTTACAAATTTAAGGACTATTTTAATATGTCTGTCAAGTCAGTTTCCAATCAATGTGGAAAGATTTCAAAGCTTCTGTTTTAGTACTCCAGAAATTATAATTGATAATTATCCTTGGTTGCATGTCTGTCAATCAGTATGGTGAGCTTGATATGCATGAAATAGATTTCCAATGCAACATGGTGCTTGACAACGAAGAATATTTGGAAGAACAATAAGTGCGTGCATTAGACTTATTATTTACTATAAAATACAATTTTATTTATATTTCAGAAAGTTTTTTATATTTTTTTTAAAAAAAGGGCCCACTTTTTTCATATATCTACATTTATTTGGATATAATAAGGCAAATAAAATAAATTAAACTAAAAAATTTTGTTTTATTTTAAAGTTATTAATTAATGACACTAAAAGTGGTCGTTTGCCCCATAGTGCAAAGTACAGGGTATTCCACTGTCGGGCACCGCCTCGACTGTACCACATTTTTTATAAATATAAAGCTTTAAGCTTATCAAATTTATTCAGATGGGCTCTATATTTTTAAAATAGTATATTTGCAGAAATCAAATTTTTAAAAACAAAATTTATTTAATAAAAAATAAAGTTTATGCCAAACAATACAGTCAAAAACGAAGAAAGTAAAAATATCCCTTAAAATATTTTCGTATTTTTATTAAATTTAACAGCGCAGGTAAAAAGAATCTTCCTGGAGTTATACATTTTTTTTTTCAAAATTATGCAAAATTGCCAACCTACTGGACACCCTAATATTTGAAAAGAATTTCTAAGAACCATACCTGTATTTGTTAATGTTATTTTTGTAAGATTCTTTAAATACGCCTGAACTTCAAAAACTCTGAGCGTAATTTTTTTGTATAGTGGAAATTTTTTTCCAGACTAATGTTTAGGTTTATCTTATTATTAAATTGCGAAATTCTATTTCTACTGTTTGAAATGATTGAAATTCTCTATTAAATTGATTCAGCGAAATCAGTTTTTTCTTATAAATATTTAAACCTAATTTTATTGTACTTTGTTATATAACTATATTTTAATTCTATTTCTTTTAAGAAAATAAATTTTGAAGGATACTTGAAAAGCTCTTTAAATTTTGAAAAAAAAGTAGGCCTAATCGCAATTAATGGAAAGTGTCAATCCCGTTTAGAAATTCTTCTAATGTAAACAGTACGAAAATCAACGTAATTATATTGGCATAGAAGAGGGGATCAAATTGTGTTTGATCACATTCACTGAAAAAATTGTATATACATATCTATTTTTCTTTAGTTCAGCCAAATATGCCTGCTCGGTTTATTTTATTAAGTTAGACAAACTATTGGCCTAAAAAATATTTTTTATCCCATAACAAAATATTTTTAATTTCATTAAACCAAACGTATACAAATTTTTCGGAATTTAAATTAAAAAAAAATTAATCGTGTTTAAATTGACTATTGAAGCAGAATAGCACAACATAGAGCAGCTTCCATTTCCAAAATACTTCCATTTAAAGAGTATCTAAACGTTGCTACCTGCTTTGCTGTTTTGCTATCTTTTACTCGCTTGTCTGTTTCTTATCAAAACAAGTTGAAATTTTTACTATTTTACTACCGACAGTAGCGTCCTCAATAGTGTGAATAGCAATTGCAGTTGGCCTGCATTGTAAATTGGCAACACCTGGTCTAGAGATTTACGGACTCCTCAAAACTGTTGCCAATTGGCATCAAAAGCCGCATGGTCGGTGCGGGCGGGCGGGCAAAGAGTTAAAAAGAGGCAAATGAAAAAATAAACACATCAAATCAGAGCGGCAGCAACAACAACAAAAAGAAAAGGAAAAACAACAACAATAACAACAAACACAACAAATCTCTTTTGAAGAGCAAAACAGCAAATGCCATAAAAGCAAAAATATCTGAATGGAAAGCGGCACGGCACGGCATGATATAAAAATAAGTAGAAAAACGCTTTTCCGCTTTTCCGTTTCATAATGTTTTTAGGGGTTGCTGGGATAAGTGCGGCGAGTGGCAAGACGCTGGGATGTCTGTCTGTCTGTCTGTCTGTCTGGCTGACTAGATGGATAGAGATGCAGAGTTTCGCGGAAAAAACTGTGAATCAACGCCGTGTCAGACACCAGCGCCGTGTAACTTGCACGTGACGCATCGTAACCGAGGGTGGACCAAGGGCGGTCAATATATATAATAGTCCAGTGGCGTAGACAACTCTTTGCTTTTGGGTGCAAGATGACTTAATGTAAAAGTATTTGAATCTTTTATATCTTTGCTGTGTGATTCATAGGTAAAAATATTTCTTACACTTGATTAGTAATTAGAGCAACAAATCCATATGATTCTAATTTTATTATTTTATTTACTAGTTCGGTGAATCATAAAAAAAATTGCACTTTATATTGTTAGAAACACTTGTGCAGAACTAGGATTTTCCGGATTTTGTATTTTTGAGTAGTAAAAATGATTAGAATTGGCTCGATTTCTGCGCCCCCTTCTTTTTGCTGTTAAATTTTTGGGATCTTAAATTTTTGCATTGGCAATATAGATAAATTTTGTAAAGATAAATAAGTTTTAGATAAGATAAGTAGACAAACAAAAATTTCTCAAAATTTACTTCAACCTAAGAGACTTCGCCTTTAAATTATTATTTAATAAATTATTTAAATTTAACACAGTTTTTTTATTGAATTTAAAAAGTTATAAAGTAAAATTAATAAGTCCACTTTGCTACTTGGTGTTACCTAAGAAACCAAACTATTTAGTCCTTTTTTGACCAAAGTAGACTTTTAAAAAAATATACAAAAATTCTCCTAAAACACAAATCAAGTAAGAGCCTTAAGTTTACTTTTGATTAACATTAATTTTTTCTATGAAAATTGATAAAATCACCAACAAAAAGCACTCGAAAGATAGAATAATCCAAGCACTTGTTTTCTAAGCTTTTTACAGAGTTTTAAAGGGTAAAAATACGAATTATGAATAGCAAATAACACTTGGCACACATTTAAAGGTATTTTCAATTTAGCTTGGTATCTGAGTTAATTGGTTTAATAAAAGGGAGGCTATAATATATAAAACTAGATGTTACTTTCAGAAATAAAGGCAATAATGAAGTCTACAAGTGACTTTTATTAAAATAGTTTTTTATGTACATTGTGTCAAAAAAGTTTCCGGAAAATTAAAATTTTTAAATATTTTAAATTTCTGTATGTTGGTAGGACTACTTAATAACCAGCCAAAAATGAGCGGGATCTGTCCAGTCCACCTCATTAGTACTCCTCGAAGTTTACAATGCAAAATAATATTAAACAACGATTTTGTCTCAAATTTTGTGTTTAGAACGATATTTCTTGTGTGGGATTGCTCCGAATGTTGCAGAAGCCTTATGGAGAATCTATTTGATCGAAAAAGCAAGTCTATGAGTGGTATAAATGATGGTCAGGAGACCGTAGAAGACGCACCAGCCGACCTTCCAACTCCACCACCGACGATAACGTCGGAAAAGTAAGGGAAATCGTGATCGAAAATCGTCATACCAGTATTAGAGAGTTAGCTCGTGACCTCAACATGTCTCGAGAAACGGCACGTTTGATTTTAGTGGAAAATTTGGGTATGAGACGCGTCTCCCACGGCTCAGCTTGTTCCAATCCAACTGAATATTCTTAAAAGACAGTATCGGGTGCAGATCGTGATGGACATGCTGGATCGTGCCAATTATAATCTAAACTTTATGGGAAGCTTCATAACCGGTGATGCAAACAAGTCAAAAATCGTCTGAATAGCTTGAAAAAAACCAGCCGAAACCGAAAAAACCACGCCAGAGTCGCTCAAAAATCAAGGTATTTTCTTCGATATTCGTGTTGTGGTGCATCAAGAATGTGTTCTAGAGGTCAATAAGGAGTATTATGTGACTGTTTTGAGGCGTTTGCGTAAACTTGTCCGTAGTATTCGGCCGGAATTGTGGGCAAACAATTCGTGGATTTTGCGCGACGATAACGCGCCATCTGCCATCTCATCGAGCCACTATTGTGAACGCAATTAAGGCAAAACACTCGATAAATAGCATCGACCAGGCACCGTACAGTCCAGATCTGGTTTCGTGTGACGTTTCCCTTTTCCCAAACCTAAAATTGCCATTTCGGGGAACCCGTTTTGACTCCATACCGACCATAAAACAGAATGCGATGACAGAGCTGAACGCCATCCCGGCCAACGCCTATAAAAAATGTTTCGAAGATTGGAAGAAGCGTTGGCATTTAGCTAAAGCTAGTAGTATAGTACAAATGAATTATGACCTACAAAATATTGCACCTCCTACTCTTTTATTGTTTTTTGCGTATTATGTGTATGGAAAATAGGAGATCTAGAAAAAAAGTCGGGCGCGGACGACTTTGGGATACCCTGTACCACTAGCTTGCAATAAAATCCGGTACCTCCACAAAAACACAAAATCAGAAGAATTTTTAGGCAAATATTTATTTTGACCGATCGTTGGAAATATGGCGTATTTTGTACAAAAAAAGTTATTTTGGCCGATCGGTCCTATGGGAGCTATATGATATAGTCAACCGATTTTGATCAAATTTGGTACAGTGCTTGGGAACTACAAAAACTTTTGAATACCAAATTTGGTTACGATATCTTCATGAACAAACGAATTATCCATCTAAAACTTCTTTTTTTGTCGAGGTCGTCTCAAACACCCCTATGCGAGCTAAATAATTTATCCCCAATATCAAAAAAATAAAATAAACTTTGCTCCTATGAAATAATATAGGAGCTAATGTGAAAGTTTGGTTACTCTAGCTCTTACCATCTCTGAGATCTAGGCGTTTAAACGGACAGTCAGACGGACATGTGTATATCGACTTCTCTAGTCACCCTGATCATATTTTAGGTAACTTTTTGGTGTCTCCGACGAATCTTTCTATATGTTACATACAATATACCTTTTGTACCATACGGTACAGGGTATAAAAAGGGGATTAAAAATAGAAAAAACTGTGTTGTAGTAATTTTGGCGCCATCTTCCGTCCTAAATATGCACTTCTGGGTATACCTGCCATTGCAAATAAAATTTTAAATTTATTTTGAACATTTTGTGCCTTAGAAGTTATTGAGTACGACCTTTAGAATTCGAGACAAATGGTCAAAATAACGAGAAAATCCTACAGAGAAAGGAGTTCACCTTTTTGGTTGTAGACTTTTTGGATGGTCCTAAGGTCCTAAATAGATTTAGCAAGAGAAAATCCAACAAGCTACTTTTTCCTGATCATCCACTTTTTTGTCTATTTTTACTATTCTATAGAATAAATTTTACCGCCTTATCTTTTTAATTTTGGGCATTATGTGTATTTGAAAGTAGTAGATCTAGAAAAAATACAAAAAACTCTGTTTCGATTGTGTAATTATCTTATGTGGGGCCCAAATTAGAACGCTTTGAAGACGAAAAACAAAAATAATTTTTGAAATCTACGTGCTGCTTGAAAAATCTCCAAGGGAGCCGTGCCGTCTTTTTGTTAACTACTTAAGATACTTAAAACATTTGATATCTGAAATTTTTTTCATTTTACTCCTAAACATTTTGTTACCCTCACAGCGGGTTAACTTCCTTAAACGCACCCCTTCGCCAGCGCCACTGACGCATACATAGAGACAAACACACATAAGCAAAGAAGACGCTGCAACGTTTACTCACCGACGCCGTATTTGTTGTTGGATGGTATCCACATATTGTACGTCTGCTATATAGAGTAATATCCAAACAGCAATATGTTTAATGCTTTGCCGGTGCGGTGCTTTACAAGGAGTCTTTAGCCTTTAGAAGCCTTCAGAACTTCAATTCGGCCACTCCCAAAACAGCCAAGAAAAGAGCTCCTAACTGACGCGCCTTTTTTTTGTCACTGCCAATGTTAAACTTTGCACGCATAAAATAGTAAACGCTTTTTAGTAAGATTTGACATTTCCTTTTACTTGTATTTTGTTGTTGCTTTTTTTGCACTTTACGTATTTCTATTCTTCTTATTTTTGCATCTTTTTACACACACGCACACATCAATCAGCTTTCGCTTTTTGTTGTTGTTGCTCTTAGCGCGCGCGCTCTTTCTCTCTCGCTCGCTCTTTCAGTGGCTGCGCTCTCACACGACGCGCTGAAGCTGCCGTAGATTAAAACACACACAAAACACTGACAACATTAACTACAAGTACAACAACGACAACAACAAGTACTACTACTAACAACAACAACAGCACGGCTGTTTATTGCATATTTTTTTCATTCCCACATTGTTGTTGCTGTTGTTGTTTGTGTTGTTGTAGCACCGCTTAAAAAATGCCAATTGTATATTATATACTACTTCTTATTAGCAAAGTGGAAGTGGTTGGTTGCTTTTCAGAAAATCAATACGAAGTATTTTTTTTTTTTGGTTGCTTTGGCAAACCCAACTTGATTTTTTGCCAAACGTCGTCGTTTGCTGTTCTACGCGTTTAATATAACAATGGAAATTTTTGTTTTTGTCGTTTTTATAATTTTTTTGTATTTTTGTTTGTTGTTACACGCGCGTTTGTCAAGTTTTATTTCGGTTTTTATATTTTTTCCATGCGCCGCAAGCGACCGAACGCGCAATTTCTCTCAACAAAACAAAAACAAAAAAAAAATTTCAAAACGAACATCTGTTAATGCCACTGTTGCTTTACATGGCAAGTGTGCTCTCGATGTGGTGAATGAGCGAACTAAGCTCTGTTAAATAACATGGTGAGAGCCAAGTGCAAGCTGTTACAGTGGCGCGAATTTAAATGTGACGCTTAAATTTAGAAGAGATATCTTTCGTCATTTTAATAATACGAATTGGATCGAAATGAATTGTTTAAATTAATCTTAATATTGTTAATATTTTGCTGTTACTCAAAGTTTGTATTCTGTTTCTATTTTTGATTCGGACGATTTTCTGATAAGCCTTTAAGATTTATTAGAATAGAAATAATCATTTGTGATCACGACTTAGTTATTATTATTATTTTTAATATATGCATTTTTGCATTTTTTACTACTTTTTAGAAGGATTTATGCCTAATTTGTTTCAGTTTTCTATTTACAGTTTAAGCGTCACACAGCTCTTGAATTATTATTATTTTGTTTCTTTTTTTATAGTGAAAATATATTCACATAATAAAGTTTAGCAGAAAGCCACAATATTCACAACTTAAATCAGATTATAAGTCAGTTTATTAATTAATATTTTTCTTCTTTTGTAGCTGTTTTTAAAAAGAACTTCTATTTATTTCTTTCACGTGCTGAATTCCAATTCTATTGCCAATATATTTCAAACGCCAAATCTACAGAATCTACCTTTAATATTATCTACCTAATATTGTGCTACGAAAAACTATAAAAAACTTAAAACATGAACGACGGAAATGCCATTTAATCTTTAAAAAAAATTGTATTTCAGTCACCAAGGAAGAAGAAGGAGATCACATATGGAAATGCGAACTGCATGCATAATTTTCAAATAATATTAATTATTATGAAGCCCAAGAAATATTAAATTCAAAAATTCATATTATTTTATAGCCTGCAAGTGAAATATAGTCTTCTGCACTTATGAACCTTATGAATTACCCGCAAGTTTTAAACTTAGTCAACCTTTAACCATGGTCCTTCATCAGTTTTAACTGATATTGGATTGTTGAATGCTTTAGTCGGAACATATTTGTGGCGATAATCTTTTTTTTCTTCCAATTTTTATTTACAGGCTGTCAAAAACAATCAGTAAATTATATAAAATTACTAGCCGGCCTCCGGCACGCTCGCTCGTCAAGATCTTTATTTTCTTCCAATAATTTATTTTTGTGGCGAATTCACGAAATTGCATTATGTGCAAATATTGATCTGATCATATGTATTTCATACAGAAATCAAAACATGAATTGTAAGCAAAAATCGCAGAATTCCTTTCTTCTTAAGAAAACTTTCCTGGAAAGGAAAAACTAAATCAAAATTAATTTCTAAAATTGATGAAATTGTAAATTATCCTACCGAGTTTTTAAATTCACTTAATTTGCCAGGAATGTTAGGAGTGCCAACCCTTATCTCTTAGGGGTATGAAAAATAGATGTTAGACGATTCTCAGACCTGCCCAATAAGCACACAAAATTTAATGAGAATTGGTCTAGCCGTTTCGGAGGAGTATGTTCACACAAAAACCAATATTCACAAAAATTCCTACATCTCACGAACCAATTCAGACAAACACGTCGCAATAGGCTTAAAACCTCCGCATTGATCTCTAACACACGCAAAAATCAGATTTGAAATTCAACGACTCGTTCATGAGAACACCCATAATACGTAAAACATAAGTTTCTTCTTATATATAAAATTCTAGTTTCACAATGTTAGTTATCATACTCCTCCGAAACGGCTGGACCGATTTTCATGAAATTTTGTGTGCTTCAATAAAATAAAATTTATAACGTTTATAATTTTTGTGTTTCCTTTCGACAAAAACAATTAACTAAAAAATATTAGTTAATCTGACAATGTACACAATGCCAAACTAAATTAAAAAAAAAATTGTTGTATTGGAAAATCCAATTGTCCTTTTTAGTATTTTCGTCGCAATTTTGTTATATTTTCTCAATCTTAAACCATACTTGGATTTCCACGAACATTTCAAGACCAAAATTAGCCAAATCGGTTCAGCCGTTCGTGAGTCTATAAGCTTCAAAGGAACATAAAATTGTGACACGAGAATTTTATATTTAAGAAGATTTAAACTATAAGAGGGACAACTAGTCTCCGTCGAATTTAGGTGCTATATGGCGTAGTTATTATAAGTACAAAGTATAAAAAAAAATAAAATTCAGAATTAAAATCTACTTGAAAAATTAAGGATATGAATGTGGCAACGCACATGCCAAATGTTCAAAAATACTTGAAATGCGGCGAAACGAACTTCTAAAAGCCTAATTTTAAGTTTATGTTGCTAAAACTAACATGTTTTATATCAGGAAATATATCCCTACATTGTGGCGCCGAATATTGGCTTGATTAATTTTTTATTCCACAAAAAAATTTTAAAAAGCTAAAGATTTATTATTAAATAAAATTAAGAGCTTCGTGCACAAGTATTAATCGTTTATAACAGAAGAAATTCAAAAAATGTTATTAACAGAGCGTTAGCAGTTGTGGGCAATAAGAGTTCACCTCTCTCTCTGTATGTTACGGTGGTGAGTATGGTCAGCTGTTTTACCTTGATTTGTAGAGTGACTGAAGCAACAATAGTAACAACAATGTTATGTGTAAGAAGAGTGTGGTTTCAAAAGCTTCAATAAACTAACCGCCAAAATTTGAATTTGAGCTTTAGACTTTTGTGTACTTGACTAGACATTTTAGACGTGCATATTTTTATATGTTTGTAGGGTAAATATGCAAGATGATTTTTGTATATTAATTAAAATTAAGATTTTACATTTAAATTATATACAAAGTTATTAAGAAATAACAAATATTTTGTGAAAATATAATTCTATATCTAAATTTTTTCGCACCACTAATTTTCATACGCTATTTTTATTTCTTTCGTTTCGTGAATTGTATTTGGCAAGGATTTTTTCGTTATAGATCGGAATTTTATAAAAATAAAGATTGACTTATGTTTAAAGCAGTGCATTATTAAATGCAAAGGCTTTTAATAAATTAATAACTTTTAAATCAAGTCCAATAAACGTACATATACGAGGGTGGATTGATAAGTTTCCGGCCTGACCAAGAAAAACAACGTTTTTAAGAATTTTTTTTTATTTCTCAACATAATCTCCTCCAAGGCTGATACATTTCTCATAGCGGTGTTCTAGTCTAGTAATGCCATCTCTATAGACTGATTCGTCAAGCTGCTGAAAATACCCATTTACAGCTTCGATTACTTCTTCATTGTCCGCAAATCTCTTACCGCCAAGCCATTTTTTGAGTTTAGGAAACAGATAATAGTCACTCGGGGCTAGGTCTGGATTGTAGGGAGGGTGCGGCATCAATTCAAACTTCAGATCATTGATTTTAGCCATCGCAACGATTGACTTGTGCGCTGGTGCGTTATCGTGATGAAACAAGATTCTTTTCTTCGCCAGATGAGGTCGTTTAGTTTTCACCTCGTGGCTCAAACGTTGCAATAAGTCTGCGTAGTATTGACCAGTGATAGTTTTACCCTTTTCAAGGTAATCAATGTATATAATACCTCTTGCATCCCAAAAAACAGTAGCCATAACCTTGTTCGCTGAAAAAATTGTTTTTGCCTTCTTTGGAGTTGGTTTCCCTGGTCCAATCCACTGTTTAGACTGTTCTTTGGTTTCAGGAGTGTAGTGGTGGACCCAAGTTTCGTCAACGGTTATGAATCGACCCAAAAATTATCTTGGATTACGCTTACACAACGTCAAATTGGCGGTAGAAACGATTTTCCAGCTTTTCCATTTTCAAGAACAACACAGAGGCGTCTTGTTCAGTATGCTCTCAAATCTAAACTAACATGACAATCGGGCTGAAACTATAGCTACAAGCTATCTAAGGATGGTACTATAGAACGCCACCTCAAGGTAGGCCTAGTGGCGCCAACCCTTGGTCAGGCCGGAAACTTATCAATACACCCTCGTATAAAAGTGGCAATTGTCATTTTAACTTAGCTTTTGTTATAACAATTAAATAAGAATACTTTAGCTTAAAGCTATCGTTTTTAACGATAATAATTAATGTTCAAATATTTAGTCAGATTGAAAATATCATTAAATTATTTATAAGAAAGCTTCTTAAATTATTTTAAATAAATATAACTCCTTTCAGCTTAGTTTTGTATTACTCCACAAAGCTTTGTGAAAATTTCGCTGTTTTTTTATGCCATTATTATATCTCTTTTAAGAGATATATTATATTTGTAATCTCTCTCTTTTATAAATCCTTATGAACTTAATCCCAATAACCATGTTTTATTGAACCTTAAACAAAGTTTATTTTTACAAGGCGGCATTATTTTATTATTTTATAGTAGGTTAGGTTAGGTTAGGTTAGGTTACACTGGCCGGCCACAACAGAGTGCAGCCTAGCATAGACCTTTTGGTCCTTAGCTATGCCAGATTCGAGGTTATTACGCAACGTTATGGTCAGTTAAAAAATTTACTTTTTTAATTAATTAGTAAGTATCCGCCCAACTTGTAGCCTGGCCACCTCTTCTAGACCGACAAACGCTGGTTCTCCTAAGGTGGTCAGACGATGTCTAGAGATGGCTGGGCAGTCGCAAAGTACGTGTGCTAGGGTCTCAGGGACTTCCGGATCCCTGCAGATCCTGCATGATTCGCTTGCCGTTAGTCCCATCCTATGCGCATGCTTCGCTAAGAGGCAATGTCCTGTTAGCACACCCGTGATGGTCCTGCATTCAGTGCGTGAGAGTTTCATTATAAAGTTACTTTGTTTTCTGCCGTAATGAGCCAGCATGATTTTCGCTGTGTGACAGCTGTCTAGATTTTTCCATCTAGCTTCAGCTCTGCGCTTCATGTTGCACTCCAGCATAACGTAGAGATGTTTGATCGGTCGGCGTACGTCGTGTATTTGTCCCTCCGGAAGCTCAACACCGCTTTTGGCAATTGCATCCACCATTTCATTCCCCATTATGCCTTTATGTCCAGGCACCCAGTAGATATGCAGTTTACGAGCCGCAGCTAATCTCTGGATGACTGCCTGGCATTCAAGGACGTGGAAGGAGGATGTACAGTGCGATACAATAGCCTTGATAGCGGCTTGACTATCTATAAAGAGGTTTATCTTTGTTCTAGTTGAAGTGTTGGTGCATGCCAGCTCAGCCGCCTTCATTGCGGCGAATATGGTCCGGAAGCCTGTAACTTTGACTTACATTAAGCTCGGAGCAGTATACTCCAGCACCAACGCCCTTTTCCATCTTTGAGCCGTCAGTAAATAGGTTATAGGTATTGTGACTGGGTATAAGGCCTTTACGCCAGCCGTCTTCCTCCATCGTCACCTTTACCCTTTTCCCAAATTGTAGGTGCGGTATGACATAGTCAATTTCGTCAAAGAGCACCCGTCCTATTGAACTATGTCCGTAGCTAACGTTTTTAAAAAGATCCGCCGCTTTTAGGCGCCCAGCTGTACAAGCAGCTGAGTACTCCGCGTAGAGGTCAATCGGAAGTAAATCTAAAATGATGTTTAGCGCCGCTGTGGGTGTTGAACGGAGAGCCCCTGTAGTGCACAGCGATGCAAGTCGCTGAACGCGTTCCAGTGGCTTCAGGTACGTCGTTTTGGTTGCCGCCTTCCACCAAACTATGACGCCGTAGAGCAGTATCGGACGAACAATTGCTGTGTAGCACCAATGCATTAGAGGTGGTGAGAGGCCCCAAGTGCAGCCCAGCATCTTTTTACATGCGTATAGGGCATTACTGGACTTTTTCACACGCTCTTCAACATTGGCCTTCCACAGCAGCTTGTTATCCAGAACCACTCGTAGGTATCTAGTTTGCGTTTTCAGAGTCAGTAGAGAGCCGTTTAGTTTAGGTGGGGTCCACTGCGGGATTTTGTATATCCTGGTGAAGAGCAGTAGGTCCGTCTTCTCAGGATTAACGTCTATTATTTTATAGTAGAAAACCAAAATTTAATGTAGCAGGAACGAGAGCTTTAGCACAACTTTAAGTCCTGAGCGAAAGTGGTGTAAAAATGGATTCTTAGCATAGACACAAACCAGTCTGGTAACATAACGAGCTTCTACAAGGCTGCCATTTGCTTGGTATTAAGGAATTAAATGGTTTTATACTAATCAGCAACTATTTGCGTAGTTCCAATTCTGTGGAAGTCCTAAGGAGCTATGAAATGGTCGGAGTATTTGTATGTTCCCGCGGGACTGACGTGTTTTTTTTTAAACAATATTTTTGTAAATATTACATTTTAAATCAATCGATTCGATTTTGATTATTTTTCCTTACGTGTCTGAGGTACTGGCCAATGTTCTCCACGTATTACTTTCTAATTCCAATTATTTTTTAAATTGTCGGTAATTGAAAAATTAGTCCGTTTTTGGACAGTTACATTTTAGATAAGTAGATTTAACTTGTCAATTGGTACAAGAAATTGCATGCTGGAACTTCTCTTGCTTAATTTTTTACGGCACATCCAAAAATTCTACAACAAAAAATGACGTACGTAAAGTCGGGAGCTGACGACTTTGGGCTTGAAATAAAATCCGGTTCCTTCATAAAAAACCAAAAACAGAAGAATTTTAAAGCAAAAATTTTTTTTAGACCGATCGTTCCTATGGGAGCTATATGATATAGTCAACCGATTTCAATAAAATTTGACACAGTGCTTTATTACCTTAAAAAGATCTGAATGCCGAATTTAGTTCAAATATCTTTACAAACAAACGAAACACAACGAATTTAGTATAAAAAAATGGCGGACGTAAAGTCGGGCGCGGACGACTTTAGGATACCCTGTACCACTAGCTTGTAATAAAGTCCGATTTCTTCACAAAAAACCAAAAACAGAAGAATTTTTAAGCAAAAATTTTTTTTTTGACCGATCGTTCCTATGGGAGCTATATGATATAATCCACCGATTTCAATAATATTTGACACAGTGCTTAAATACCTTAAAAAAGATCTGAATGCCAAATTTATTTCAAATATCTTTACAAACAAACAAAACACATCGAAGTTTGTATAAAAAACGTGTTTTTGGACCGATTGGTCCTATGGGAGCTATATGATCTAGTCAACCGATTTGGATTAAATTTGGTACAGTGCTTAGGAACTACAAAATACTCACGAATGTCAAATTTGGTCGCAATATCTTAACAAACAAACGAAACACAACAAATTTTGTTAAAAAATCGATTTGTTGGAAGATCGGACCTATGGGAGCTATATGATATAGTCAACCGATTTTGTTCAAATTTGGCACATTGCTTAAGTGGCCTAAAAAATTTCCAAACGCCCAATCTGGTTAGGATATCTTTATTAAAAAACGAAATATACCGAATTTTTCTTTAAAAAATTTATTTTGGCCGATCGGTCCTATGGGAGCTATATGATATAGTCAACCGATTTCGATCAAATTTGGTACAGTGATTGGGAACTATAAAAAACTTTCGAATACCAAATTTCGTTACGATATCTTCATAAACAAACGAATTATTCATCTAAAACGCTTTTTTTTTGTCGAGGTCGTCTCAAACACCCCCATGGGAGCTATATAATTTATCCCCGATATCAAAAAAATAAAATAAACTTGCCTCCTATGGAATAATATGGGATCTAATGTGAAAGTTTGGTAACTCTAGCTCTTACCATCTCTGAGATCTAGGCGTTCACACGGACAGACGGACAGACGGACATGGGTATATCGACTTCTCTATTCACCCTGATCATATTTTAGGTAACTTTGGGATGTCTCCGACGTCTCCTTCTATATGTTACATACATTTTCGGCTTGCACAAACTTAATATACTCTTGGTACCATACGGTACAGGGTATAAAAATTAAACATAGCGAATTTTGTATAAAAAAAGTTATTTTGTCCGATCGGCCCTATGGGAACTATATGATATAGGCAACCGATTTTGATAAAATTTGATACAGTGCTTGGGAAATATTAAAAGCTGTCGAATGCCAAATTTGGTAACTATATCTTCATAGACAAACAAATTATTCATCTAAAGCTCTTTTTTTTCGAGGTCGTCTGAAACACCCCCGTCAGCAAATAAATCAAATCAAATAAAATAAACTTGTCTCCTATGGTATAATATGGGATCTAATGTTAACTTGTGGTTACTCTAGCGCTTACCATCTCTGAGATCTAGGCGTTCAAACGGACAGACGGACATAGGACATCGACTTCTCTATTCACCCCGATCATATTTTAGGTAACTTTGGTGTGTCTCCGACGACTCCTTCTATATGTTACATATAATTTCAGCTTGCACAAACTTAATATACCCTTTGTACAGGGTATAAAAAGGTGACCACCTCTCCCCGTAGGGTTTTCCTATTTTTTGACGTTTGTTTGAGCCCATTTATCTCGAATTCTATAAGTCTTACAAGAAATAATTAATATTAAATTGACAATTTTATTTTTAACATGAGACACGATGATTCGCGTGATTTTTGGCGAGACTTTAATCAACGTTTTAGCAACCGATGGTCGATTGGTAGACAGGAAGTAGGTGCACAGACACTAAATCTTCGTGATCTGTTTTTCCAAACTCGCAGAATGTAATTATAAGTCCACCACCACATCTTCGCCACCAAACTATCAATTCCATTCCGATGACATTCTCACGATCAACTGCCATGCTTGCACGCCAAGATGCTGTAGAACCACGAATTGCTGACCCAGATGCCTGCTTCTGGGGCCAAGCTGAAGATCCTTCACACGACTATTGCCCAATTTGCTATTGCAAATGCTATTTTGCGGCGCCATAAGGCAAAGTCAAATTTTAAGAAAAATTTTTACTACAGTTCACCCAAAGATCCAAAGATTTGTTGCTCCATCCAAGATATACTATACACACATACGAATGATCTATTACTCCAGCTAATCTGCCCTGTCCCACTCTTCAGTATCCAAGCATCCAATTACCAAGGCAAGCTCCCTTAGGCAATAATCGTCACCCTAAACCAAAGATATGTAAAATGCGATGTTTATATTTTTTATGTTTAAATAAAGTTTATGTTCCATAAAAAAAAATATTTTTGACAATTGAAAGTGACAAAATAACAGAAACGTAGTTGTTTCGATTTTCAATGTGTTTGATGTGTACAAATTATAGATCTCAAGAAATACATAAAAACGAATTTGGAATCATGTTAGTATGTATTTGTAATTGTTCCTAGAACGCTTCAAGGAATTCCCGTGCCTTAAAAAACTTGATACTTCGACCCTCAGTCCATTTCCCTCTTAGCTCAAAGGCCCGCCTGTATACCACACTTTGCTGTGCCTATCCGTAGCATGTATCTCCACTAACAAGATCCAATTATTTTTTTATATCATAATAGTTCTAAAATTCCTTACAAACACACTGGTACACTGTAGTTATCGCAACTTTGCGTAAGAGGATTGAGGGGATTTTTTATCTCTAGCACAGTGCTAATTCCATAAGGACTGTTATAGGACAGGTTCGCATGGCTCCTGTCATGCATACACAGGTTAGCCTCTGTACCTCCTTCAAGCAATTTTCGACAGAGGCGACCTCCACATACGCTAACTCCGTAGATTACCATCAGCCTGCATAAGAGCTGCTAAGGGCAACACCTGATTTTGCTGTATGAAATCTAAGTCCAATATGCTTAACTTCCTTGCTTTTCATAACAGAGCATCCCCTAAGTCGGAAATACAGCATATTCGTTAGCTGGTACCTTCAAGTAGGACTCACTGCCTTGCAGCAATCACAGAGTGTGCCTTCGAATTAGCCTACCGCGATAAGAACAACGTCGTCGGCATGAGCTTGTCATTGTGTTTCTTTCGCAACGAAAAGTCTGCCTTCAGATTCACAGAAATTCCTATAATTTTCCGAAGGACTATTCCAATAAGTGTCCCAATCCCCCGTTCATTTGGCACGTTTGAAGAGTGAGGTAATCATCTTATGTGATGCATCCTTCGAACAAAGTATAAACATTTGACTTTCTGCCAAACACTTTGTATGTGCTGTGTGCACAGTTACGATATAAGCTCACTTTCACATATATTTTTTTTTTTTTGTGCGGTTTGAGCCATGTCCGTGTTTGGCTAAAGCTTTGCTGTTGCCAACAAATTGAAATTCAACGCCAAAAGGAGCAACTGGTTGGCCACGTAGCAGCATGTCAGCTGTTTGTACGTTTTTCTCGCATACTGCCTCACCTCTCCGTCGCCGTCATCGTCTCCAACTCTCTCAATAACCTGTGTTTATGCGTGTGCGTGTGTATGTGTGGGTGTGGGCATCAAAAGCTGATTGCTATATATACCTACGTGGGTTGCACTTCTCAGTAGGCGTCTGTCAAGCCATTTGACCAAAGCGCCCCTAAAAGCATGCTATACAAAATGCATGTTAATAAACACAAGAGAAAAATTGATACTGTTTGGGCGTTGCCTTTGCCCGATGACGACAAAGGGATACTCTGCAGGTAAAATTGCATTTCTATTTCCAGGAAAAAAGTAATTGCTGCATTGCGCCTAAGCTTTTGAAAAGTGCAATTTTATTGTAGGCAGTGCACAGTGCGTCATCAGAGTAAACGCCTCTGCAGCTTTATTGCGTTTTCCTGCAACAAAAAAATTTGTTTGACGGCTATTTTCAGTTCAATGATTCTTTTGAAAGGTTTCGCATCTTGAAACAAAGTGGAAGAAGAAATTGAAATAAATCGCAAATGTTAAAGTGATTCAGACTTTATTTTGTATGGTTGCCGCGATTTTGCTGGCAGTGGTCGATGGTCGTCTGGCTTTTGAAATCCTTGACTTTCTGGATATGTTTTATTCTGTATCGAGTCGACACTGTAGGTCTGGTTAGTAACTAAGATTAGTTGGAGTCTTAAGTTCTGAAAGATTGTAGTCTGCATAAATCTCTTTCACCTTGACAACTTCTAAAATAGAATAAATGGCTATAACTCTTAAAATAAGCGAGTTAGAGCGAAAAGGAGCTTAATGCGTAATCACTCTGCAAAGATTACTTTTTCCAACTTCAAATAGCTATAACTCGTTAACTTAGTGTCCTAGAGCGATAAAAATTCCAGAGGCGATACGCTCAGATATTTATCCTGGTGGCAAAACTTGGCGCGGCTTGGCCGCATTCGCTTTGCTACTAATTATAAATATTCTGATATACGTCCTTCCTTAAAATTGTTTCTTCTTTTTTAGTTGGCACGTATTTTTGCTGCAGTGACTCTGACACTGTTCGTCGACTACAAAGCAGCTTTCGACAGCCCAATAAGGGATCGCGTATATGCCGCAATGTCTGAGCTCGGCATCCCTGCAAAGCTGATAAGGCTTTGCAGAATGACGTTGAGTAATTTCTGCAGCTTCGTCAAGGTAGGAAGGGACCTCTCCGAGCCTTTTGATATCGTGCGAGGTTTCAGACAAGGCGACCCCTTATCATGCGACCTCTTCAACTTCGTCATGGAGAGCGTTCTGCGGAAGGCCGGCGTACATCGCACTGGCGTACAAGAGTGTCCAGCTCCTTGCGTACGCCGACGACATCGACATCATTGGGCGTACCAAGCGAGATGTCACCGCGGCCTTCAGTGCTATCGAACGGGAGTCTGGAAAAATGGGTCTGGCGGTAAATGAGGGCAAAACGAAGTATATGCTGTCTATGCTGTAGGGACATGCGGCGGCTCGGGTCCCAGATTACGGCCGACAGCTATACTTTCGATGTTGTCAAGGAATTCATCTACCTTGGCACCTACGTTACCACCGACAACGATGTCAGCCTGGAGATCAAGCGCAGAATCACTCTTGCCAACAGGTGCTATTTCGATCTCAATAGGCAATTGAGTCGTAGAGACCTCTCTCGCGCGTCAAAACTATCACTCTACAAGGCACTCATCCTTCCAGTGCTGGACCGTGTCGCTAACTGATGCAGCTGTCTTGGGAGTTTTCGAGAGGAAAGTACTGCGCAAGATCTTTGGTCCTAATCGAGTTGGCGATGACTACCGCATCCGCACCAACCAGGAGCTGTATGAGCTCTTCAACGACATGGACGTTGCTCAGCGTATCAACATCCAGCGGCTTCGCTGGCTCGGACATGTCGTTAGGATGGACGAGGATGCTCCAGCTAGACGTGTGTTCGATGCGGTAATCAGCGGCCGTCGGTGAAGAGGACGACCGTGTTTGCGTTGAAAAGACCAAGTGGAAGGGGCCCTGTCTTCGCTCGGGATGTTTTAACCCGGTAATCGGGTTGTTATGACCACATAAGAAGAAGAAGAAGAATTTGACACAATACCTAAGCTACTTGGTGCTTTATTTCAGTGACCTTGAAGATATGGCCCATAAATTGGAGCTAAAAGCTTGCAAGAAAATCCTAAAAGAGTTGTTCGACGAAAAGTATGAGGACATAGCTCGGCCATTTTATGAACCCATCGATCCCATTTTGTTGGATATAACCGATTAGAATACGATTGTGACGCAACCCATGGATATGTCCACTGTAAAGGACAAACTAAAGCGTAAAGCTTATGGAAATCACGAGGAATTAGCTAAGGACGTGCGTCAAATATTCCAGAACACCTATATCTATACCGAGCCGAATCATATCTGCTATGGTTGTGCACGTCAATTAGAGATGGGTTTTTGAAGGACTCTACCAAACATATAAAGTAAGATCGATAAAGATCCGTTGTTTTCGACCAAAATTTTGTTCAATGATGAGGCCCACTTTTGGCTCCACGGCTTCGTGAATAAGCAAAATTGCCGTATTTGGGTAGAAGATCAACCCGAATAGGTTCACCAGCTGCCATTACATCCAAGAAAAACAAGGGTTTGGTGCGGTCTGTGGGCTGGTGGAATCATTGGTCCGTATTTTTTTAAAAATGAGCAAGGTGCGACATTTCGTTCCAACAGGATGGCGCTCCGGTCCACATTGCCAATGAAACAATGGCTCTATTGCGAGGTCAATTTGGCGAGCGATTAATTTCACGTACGGGACCCGTACCTTGGCCGCCAAGATCGTGCGATATCACACCGCTCGACTTTTTCTTTGGGGTTACGTAAAGTCAAAGGTTTACGTGGACAAACCAGCAACGATTGAGGCCTTGGAAGCCAACATTACTCGTGTTATTGGTCAAATACAAGCGGAAATGCTTGAACGAGTCATGGAAAATTGGACCTACGGAATGGACCAAACGCAGTTGCAGCCAACATTTGAACAAGATTCTTTTTAAAAATTAAATGCCATAAAATATCCTTTCGAAATCATAAATAAAGATCCCATCATTCCTTTGAAATTTGCATTTGCCAAATCATTAAAAAAAAGGTCTAAATGAATCACCCTTTATAATTGAAAGGACTGTTCCACCAGCTATTCCAGTCAGTGCACCATCCACTACAGCAGTCCAGGAGACCCGAGTAGTTAACACAGCTGAGGATATCATAAAAGATCTTGGTTACCAAAAGAGGAAATTAATCGTCGCATAACTTCACGCGAGCAATCGACTCTAGATAATATGGTTAAGAAACTCGATATCAAGGTAATGCAGAATATCATCCATTTAATTGGTTATCTGGAGGGCATTAATGCTAAGTACACCGTTAAGGATAATAAAATCAGTACACCCAATTTGAAACCGCAGACGAAACGTTACATAATGGCTTATGTTTCCAATGCAAAGACAGGAAAACATGAGTCATAAGAATTTTATAATCTAAAATTTAGAAAATTTTCCCAAAATCATGTGATTTCTCCGGTTTGAGCATATTTATTATAAATAAAGACCCATCGGCTTGAAATTAAATATTGTTTTATTACAGAAATTTTAGAAAATTAATCCCCCAAACTCTCTCTCTCTCTAGGGTATTTGAAAGTCGTAGGCGGCCAACTTTCAGCTTCGCACATTTTATATTTTCTAGCAAAATAGTTATTCGTAAAAGTAGTTTAGGGTATTTAATTCGCTTTTAGCAAATTATATCAGATATGAGTGTCGATATCCTAACGAAAAATTCTATCTAAGATATATTTATAGGGTTTGTGTTTATAAAGGGAATTATACTTTTATTTTATGGTTGGACAGATCCAATATATGACACGAGGGCCCAGAAAACCTTACGTGAAGAAAGCTTTGTTGTGAAAATAAAAGATTAAAAAAAAAATTATGCATAATAATGGAACATACATCATCCATATATAAGAACAAATAACTTTTCTAGAAGTAGAGTAGAGTGCAGTGACGGACTTACGGTGGCTTTAAGGTATGGACCTTCTCTTTCAAAAAGATGGAAAAATGGCTTGAAAGCTTTTTATACGAAGTGACGAGCCCTCAAGACCAATTCCTGAGATGATTCTGTTAAGGAAAAAAAGGTTTAAGTGTAAGACATATGTTATTTACTTGCAATAAAATTATAAATGGCCTTTCAGGGAAAGGAGGAGTCTTGAAAATACCGCATTTGGTCTTTCCATGTTCTACGGATGGTCACCGAGGGTAGGGATTTAATTGCCAAAATTTTCCCAAAATTTTGTTTTTTAAAATATCGCAATTTATGTGAGTTTAATTTAGACTAACTCTTTATAACATATCTATTTAAAGTTTGATCCAAATTGGTCCACTATTCCATATAGCTACCATAGAAAAAGTGAACCCGCTCTCTTTTGAGAGAGACACGAATGATCTTCTTATTGTAGTATATCCCTCTCACCTACTCTCCACAGCTATGCACTAATACCATCAACCTACGCACTAGTATTAAACAATAATGAGCGCATCAAGCTGAAAGCCGCTATACTTTAACTAGTATTGGTGAGAGTAGACGCATTTTCACCGCTACTTTTGCCAAGCAGTCCAACCAGTTTGTCAATTGCCCTGTTGCCAAAAAAGGACGACTTGCTGTCTCAATGCATGCAGTGGCAAAGTGACTTAAATGATTTTTCTTTTTATTTTAATCGAGACATAGCACTTTGTTGCCTTTAATAAAAATATTTTGGAATATTTTAGCAACTGACCATTTCCATATAATTCCAGCTAGCTTCAATTGCCATAGTTGCTTCTTTTACTAAAATCTGTAAGTGTATAAAACCGGCCAAAGCGGTTAAAAAAAAAACACCCAAACCGAAGCTACATCGTCATCATCTTCATTATTATCATCATCATCTGAGTTGATGTCTTGCTGTGCGTTCGCTTTGGGCCTTGATCAAAGGCTTAACGGCATATGCGACAGGGTTAAAGGTCGCAATTCGCATATGTTTGTGTTTGATATGTATTTTTAAATGCTTTTTGGTGAACCCAAGCAAGCAATGCATCTTTTATGCTACTCCTGTCATTACCTCCCATTGGGCAGGGCCTAACAGGTGAACAAAAATTCGCTTTCAAGTTAAATTTTTTTTTTGTTGATTTAATTTTTGTATTTATGTTTAAATGTGTAAATGTGTGTGTGGAAAAAACTTCTTAGAAATTGCTACACAAAGAAAACGTGCAAAATGTGTTAAAAAGTTGCAGAGAGAACTGAGTAAAACGAGTCACAGAGTACTTCAGTTATTGTTGTTGCTTGTTGTTATACTTGTTTGCCATTTTATTTTTGAAGTCTTTCATAGCGCATACACACACAGATACACACATATAGGTACAAACACATAAACACACACACAGATACACACACTGATACCTATGCTTGTACAATGTCAGAGTTGTCGACGACGTGCAACTTGTGAAATTGCGAGAAAATGGAAATTAAATGAACTTGAAATTGTGTACAACTTTAGTTATATACTACACATGTGTTTGTTTGTATACGGTATGTACATTAAAAATACATACACATAGACATTGCGTAGGAGTTTACCTCTCAGTTGTATCTACTAGAACTTTGCATGCTTTTTGGTCAAAGTTATTTAGAATGGTTCTAAAAATAAGCTGCTTTTGTAGCATAGCGACATCTCTAAATGGCAAAGTTTTTTTTATTGTTATTTTTGAGTTTTAATTACGGCTTTGTGTCAGCTTTATTTAAAATGGCAGCGGCCCACATTTTTACTCAAAATCTATAGATTTACTCTTTACAGCAGTGGCATAAAATATGTAGCGTAGTCTAGGTGGGCAACAATGTACGACAGTTTGTCTATCTAAAGGCTAGATGTGGGCGATTTCAAGGCAGTCATCTTAATTGAGTTAAGGGTCTTAATTAAATGACATGATAGGTATAGTTGATGATATTTTTATAGGATTTTAGTCTTTTAATACGGTGATCTTTAGGGTACGTAAGCGATTCGAGCGTTTTGCCATAGTTTAGATTTGGATTAAGTTTCTCTTACTGAGCACCACTATTACTGTTGAGTGGTGTCCACTTATGACAAGCCCCTACTTCTGACTACCAAAAGCAAATGCGATCTTTTCAGTTTTCAACCTTAGTTTTATTAGGAATGCCTGAAATCTTTACTAATTAATTAGTTTCTTTTATTTTACGCGGTCTCGACTGGACACAATCAAGTTCTCTTCAAAATATAAGAGAGCTCTATAATGTAATTGTTGTGTCGCTAAAAAGCAGTATTGTGCAATGCGCCGACTGTTTCAATAATTCCTACTGGGTTGCTTGTCAGTAGCACTGCCAGTAACGGATCTTACACAATGTGTGTTTCTCCCGCTCGCACCTATACAAAATTCAGCTTGAGCCTGTCGCATCCAATAAATTCTACTTGGTTGCTTGTCAGTAGCACTGCCAGTAACGGATCTGAAACACTGTGTGTTTGTCCCGCTCGCACCTATACGAAATTCTGCTTGAGTCTGTAGCATGCTTGACTGCAGAAGCTATTGCAGTAGCTGCTACAGTCCAGCAGCACTTATGCAGGTGCGATAGAGACAAACGCACAGTGCGTAAGATCCGTTACTGGAAGTGCTACTGAACAGCAACCCAGTAGGAATTATCAGAACAGTCGGCGCGTTGCAGAATATTGCTATTTAGCGACTCAAAATTACAATCTGAATTTACGGAAGAATAATCAGAACTATTTGGAACTCTATTGAACATAATAAATAAATAAATAAATAAATAAATAAATAAATAAATAAAATATTAGTTCCAAAAGGGGGACGAATCCAGGGGAAAGTCGAGATGCATGCAAAATCCTACAAACAAAAAATAAAACGCAAAATTTGTATCAGACGAAATTTTATTTAAATCCCCAACTGGCTCAAGTTGACTGACCTGCTGGTATTTAAACACGATAAACAAATTTAAGTCTCTTTTGTAGTTTGCTTAGGCTCCCAGAAAGCAGCAAATGATTTAGGCTGCACATGTGTACGTTGACTGCGTATTTAATTAACTTCATCAATGTTTTGGCCAAACCCGTCCTACAGCATTAGTGGTAACAGATACGATAACGCGTCAAGCTAAGTTGGCTTTAAGTTAAAGTTTGCTACACGTCTGGCTCTTTGGCTAAGCCAATCCGACACATACACATAGTATATATAAAGATAGATATACCTGGCTTAGACTCGTCAAAGTACAAGGGATGGCACATCTAAGCTCATTACAAAGGTAAACATTTTAATTTTGTGCACATATTTGCGATAGCAGCTGAGACCCGCTGCAAAAGATGTTGTCCTTGCGAACCTTCTGTTGGCATTGCCGCGGCATAAGGCATTGGGTAAATATTTGACAGAGCTCAGCATGCAATGCAATGTGGAGAATGGAGGAAAGGACTTCGAGTATCGAGCATTGGGCGCATAAAGACATTGGCCCAAGCTGAGCACAGGCTGTAAAAGTTGCCAAGTTTAACAAAAAGTAAGAACAAAAAAATATGAAAAAGAATCCAAATCGTTGCTTAGGATTGCATTTAAAGCCTTGACAACTGCTGTAAAAATAAAATTTAATTAAAAATGGACGAAAATAAAAGCTGCAAAAATTAAGCACAATTTTGACATACACTCGCATTCCCCTCACACACATTCGCACCTACTTGCATTTTATATACTTTGTTTGGCTTTTGTTTTTGCGGGTGTTGAAATGAAATTTTGTGAATCCCTAACTGGGTAGTAAGGTAAAAGGGTATATAAGATTTAGCTACAGGTATGTATGAATGAAAGAAGCGTTTTGTATTTTATAAAATAGATGCCTAATTGATAAGCTTTAATAAATGAGTCTATAAAGGATGATACTGTCTGACTGCATAAGCGCGAGGAGCACGATGACCTTAAGAGTTAGGGATGGACGTTAATCTGGTAGCCTTTTAAGCTATTTATCAGGTATTTTATTCAATTTTTTCACCTAGAACTTCGCACATAATAATGACCAAAGAAAATTGATTAAACTTAGAAGAGACATATCACTTTAAAAGGAAGTCATAGTGTTTTAAAGCTCCTTGACTAAGGTAGCAGATTTGCGGAATCGGCAGCTCAGATATTCGAATCTTTGGACTCGGCACTAGCAGCATTTATATAAACTGCCTATTGTAGGTACTTAGTCCCAAGGCTTGGAGAACTATTGTTAGGTAGTTTTTCCAGGGATAGCAAATAAGAGTTATGGTTGTGAAAAAAATAAAAGCGAAAAAAGTGGTTTATATGAAAGCCCATGCAGCAATATATAATTTTTTTTAAAGGACCTTACGAAAACGGGATTTATTTTTGTTTTTAATTTACAATATATAAAAAAATCTAATTTTAACTCTTATTTTTAACATAAAAAATAAAAATCAAAAATAAAAATTACTGGGCAATTTTGATTTAAAAATTTTAAATAAGACTTACACTGCAATTTTTATAATAAAAATCAAAAAATTATTAACTCATAATCTTTATTTTAAATATTATAAGAATTACGGTCCCTGGTTTTTACTTTATAAATGCAATTGCAGGAACAAGAAGCAACTATAGATGTGTAAAGGTCCTTCACTAAAGGAAATTCGAAAGAAAATGAGCTGGAAGAACGGAATCAAGTCACTTAAATTGGGTCCCGAACATTGTAAAGAGCCAATTTACCGCCTCACAACAGTTTTCCTATTTTGCCAATAGGGTAATAAGTAAACTGCTTGCACTGCTTGGTCAGAGTTGCGGTGAAAGCGAGCCTACTCTCACCAATATTAGTTAAAGTAAGCGGCCCTCAAGCTTGGTTCGCTAATTATTGTTTAGTATTAGTGCGTAGGGTAATAATATTAGTGCATAGGTGTAAGTGGAGAGTAGATGAGAGGAATAATTTAGAATATGACGAGCGCTTTCTTATCAATAAGGATAGATAGTAGATAGATAAGCATACTGACGTTTATATGTTTTAGCAAAGGCTTGGAAAGGAATCGCAGGACTTGGCAATATAAGGCGGATCGTCAGCCAAATCGGGAGAGTCTTGGTCAGTTAGCGAAATGAGATGAGTCTCAGTCAGTCAGTGAGAGTGAAGAGTATCAATTTGCGAAAACTATAATAGAAAACAATTTCAAAGAAGGAAGAAAATCAGGATATTTTTAATTAGTGGCGAACCGGGTCCGTGAGTTTAAAGGTTTCCGTGAACGAGGCGGATATATTATATATATTAATATGTAAAAGGACACGTCTAGGATTAAGAGATTCTAAAAAAAATATCAAGACGATAAAAAAAATTGATCTAGCCATGAACTTCTGTCCGTCAGTTCGTGTTGTCTTTTTCCTGATAAGTAGGAGCTAGGAGTATTTTGGTCACAAGCTGCGTCTTTACTTGCTTTTTTTTTGAGATATTCGTAAAATGAATATGCGAATCTTCAGGCTCAGGCACTTTCTTTAACTGCAATAAGAACATTTATTGAAATCACCTAAATCATAGTACAATCTGTCAAAAAATGTGGATTTTGAACCAATGTGAATGGTATAAAATAAGTTAATTCCACAGATCTTGTCATCCTCCATTTTAGAAACAATATTTTTTTATTTTAAGAGATATAGCAATGAAATTTTCTGAAAATGGTATTAAAAGCAATGAGTAAGTTGAGTTCAGCGTATTTCGAAGTTGGCTTCATCTGACAGAGTTTTTTTTTGTTATCTAGTATGCGTCGTGTATGCCGCTTTCCACGGCGACAAACAACAAGTAAAAAACCTGAAACAAAAGGTGTTTATGCATATTTAAAAAAGTTTGTAATGTGTGTGTGTGTGTGTGTGTGTATGGGAATCCGTTGAGGTTAGCAAATTTTTGTACCAGAGCTAAAGCTAAGGTCCATATGTTTTGCTATTGCATACATATGAGGACAAGCTATAAAAATTCACAACAAAAACCACCTGCCAAGAACTTTTTTGTGACACTGAGAGCCATTATAACACACATATAGTAATCAGAGAGAGAGAGAGTACCCATACAAGTGCAAACATATAAGTACTGAGTAACATTAACATGGGTGAAAGTTTTTGTGCTAGTCGTAAATTAGACTAGTTCAAAAGTGAGTGGTTGCGGACAGGTTCAAAATGGAATAGTCACGTGGTTGGAGAAAATTGTGAGCTCTAATCGGATTTCGTTCTACAGAAAAAAAACTGACACTGTATAATTTTAAGATTCATTGTTTGTAGCAAACCAAGAACTTCTACAATAAATAAAATAGGATAAAATAATATATGCATCATCAAAATATGATTCAGGACAATGGGAAATGGTTAAGTGCGACCTATATTTTAAAACAAAATTACCTTTTTTGTAATTTATTAGCAAAATTATTATTATTATTATCACCCACTTAATTATACTTTATGTGTAGCGATTAATTAATGTACTCAATATTGGGCCATAAACTTATTCGTAATGGTTGGTTGCTAGTAAAATAAATAAATATAAAAAAAGTATTATTATATAAAACTATTTTACTAATTTAAGGGTTAGCGAGGGAACCTTCGAATAAAATGATTTTTACGGTAATTTTGGGCGAGAAACACGAAAATGACAACCATTTTTTTCTTAAGAACCGTTTTCGAGATATTATCAAAAAATACGTTTTTGGAACTTTTTTAGTTTTTCGTTAAAATCAGGTGAACAAAATTTTGTGATGATTTGATCGAAAGATATTGAGGCTCTTTGCTGTGATATATAATATGTACATAGTATTCTAGAAATTATAGACGTTATAAAAAGTTACAAAAGTCTAAAAAAAATATCTTAGATTCCAAATGTTTTTATATCAATATTGGATTATAAACTTTTAAATTTGTCGGATGATAAATATGCGGAAAAAAATATTTTAAAAGTATTTTCTTTCAGCTTAATCCTTAATATAATTTAAAAAATATTTTTCGTTAAAAAACAAGCTGAAAATTCGTAAATAATTTTGAAAAAAGGATGAAAATTACATTTTTATAGACTTTGGTTAGTATGATTCAAAAATAAACAAAGATTTTATGTTTAAGTATACATAAATTTACAAAAATGTATCTTGATTGATTTTTATCTAATAAATTCATATTGAGAAGATTTTTAGTAAAGTTTGCAGGTGAAAAAAAAATATTTAAAAAGAGTATTACAACTTTTGAAATCTTTTGAATAATATTTTTCTTTGCTCCGCAACCCAACCCCCTTAATACTGGCATCAATGATGGAAAAAGACAGTTCCTATTAATCGTAATCTAAGATCATATCTAGAGGTTGCTGTTTCTCACCGAGAGCAATAGCTTCTAAAAAAATCGCAGTTTAAGCTTCAGCGGCGGTGGCGATAGTTTTTTTTAAATTTCTAGATACAATTTACAAAAACAAAAATTCTTAAAATTTGTATGGCTCCTTACTGGAGTACAGGGCGGCCCTCAGCAGGTTGCTTTGTGCTGCTAGCCCGACCGTAAAACTTTTATTATAAAAGAAATGGAAAGATGGAACAAAGCCTCATATATAACAGCAATTCTACTATAACGAAATTCATCTTTTTCTCACGATGTCTCTCTGAACTTGCAAGACTGGAAGAAGTTTGCACATAGATGACTAAAGAATAAGCATTCTCGGACTCGCCGAACTAAGATGGATGGGACAGGGAGAGACTGTAACTTCCGACGGTCCATATTTTCTAGTCAGCGGTAAAACTCAGAAAAAGGTAAATGGAGTGTGCAACCTCATAGAACTACATACAAGACGCTCACTGATGAGCTTCAACTCAGTATCTGAACGCATTATCACGGCCAAGTTTAAAACTAGATTTCGTAATTTTACTATCGCACAATCCTACGTCGTGGTTGCTAAGCTATTAATTTCCTTTCCGATCCAACGCAGGCTCCAATTACCCAAAAAGTTCCGTGCAAAATAGACCAGTTCGCCTATAGTAGGCATACTGGTTATGAACCACACTGCTTCGGAGTGGTTACAAACTAACCTGGTATGGTTCTCTGAAGCAAGAAGGAGTTGCCCTTTGTTGTGCTCTCTCACATATGTGAGAGAATTACATGCATATATGCTCTCCTGTGTGCGTGTTTTTCTGCGCCAGTGTGCGCGTTTTTTGTCTTATGTGACCTGTAATATATATTACTTACTTACTATATTATATTATTATATAATGGACCCATATCAAAATTTAATGCCTTTTTTGTGTGGGTCAACAAAATACTATGTAAAGTATAAAGCTGACCGCAGCTTTTTTGTTTTTGTTGTTTTTCCGACTGTATGTGTGGTTGTGTGTGTTTCGGTATGTGTTGACTTTTCCGAAAGATAAGCGTAAATTATATGCATGCATATTTTAGGTGAAACGATTAGTGGCACATGATTTGGCTTTAAATTGATTTATACCGATTTCTTGGGCCATATTTGATGGCTAGTTGGAGCTAAAAATAACGCTTCAAGGATTACGAAAAGAAAAATAAATATTTTTTATAGTAAACTGTTTTCTAAGCAAATCGATAAATAAACTTTTGCAAGCATTTGAAGCAGTTTTAGTAAACCTTGAATGCATCAGTCATTTCGACGTCAAAAAGAATTTATTGTATCACGGCTCGGTAGAATATCAAGAGGTACACATTAAATTTTCGGTTTCTGTACTCAAAAATGTTCTTGTGGTGAAAAAGCAGAAGTAAGAATGCGCATTGTGTGAAAACCAATTGGTTTTTAGTTTGTTACTCATACGCCTCATAAGCCATTTGATTGACAGCTGACCGACTAATGTAAAGTGTTGGAGTATATTTTGTGTATATAGCACTAAATCTGGCTAAATCTTACATTGTTCTTGTCCTACATTAGGACGTTTTGCTTACGCAGAATTTCTGTAAAGTAAAAGTTACATTGTGCACACCGTATGAACTGTGGCTATCATATAAGATAAATTTCACTTCGATACGTTCACGCATACTAACATAATCGGTACCACAATAGTATTTTTTTTTTTTGACGTACTTATATTCTTGAGGTGCCATAGGCAGGTAGTGGCTTCGCCTCATACAAGACAAACTTAAAGACATATTTTTTTAAATCGTTTCTTAATGTCAATAGTTTACAAATTTAAGGGTCATCGAGTGAACCTTCCTAAGAAAGTGTTTTTCAGTGTAATTTGAGGTCGAGAAACACGAAAAAAATTTTGTTCGAGTATGATTTAGTGAAAAATTTGAACTTGGAATTTTCCGATCATGGTTCCATAACATCTTCAGTTCCTATCAATTTCAATTTCGTGTTTAAGATCGCGAAATATTCTTAAAAGAAGTGTCTTTCTGCTTAAAGATGAAGATACTTTTAAAAAAAAATTTTTGATAATAAAAAGCATACCAAAAATGTGTAATATTGAAAAAATGTCATAAATTAAAATTTTTTCGACTTCAAGGTTCATTTTTTGTGTAATTAATAAAAAATTGTAATTATTTTAAATATTTAATTCGCCCTACCTAAGCACTATATATCGATATATTAGAACAGAAGTCAGTATGGATATTAACGATAGTATCTTGATGTTTTTTCAGCACTCTTCTAACTCATTCTAACTCAAGCTGCCCGAATGTGACTTGCAGGTATTTTGGCCCACTCGTGGACAATGGCTTTTTTCAGCGCCTCGAGACTGTTGTATCTTTTAGTTCGGACCTTGCTCTTCAAAATG
Source organism: Chymomyza amoena (assembly GCA_037043745.1). Classification (NCBI taxonomy): domain Eukaryota; kingdom Metazoa; phylum Arthropoda; class Insecta; order Diptera; family Drosophilidae; genus Chymomyza; species Chymomyza amoena. Next base: position 690 of record JBAMAX010004107.1, on the reverse strand, counting down.
GCCGAATCCATCGGATTCGCGTCTGGTGAATTCGAGAGCCATTGTGTGGACGTTATGAAGTTCGGAACGTTGTTTTTCAGCCATTCTTGGTTCACTCGAGCTTTGTGAGACGGTGCCGAGTCCTGTTGAAACGTCCATGGTCTGCCACCGAAATGTTTGTCTGCCCATGGCTTCAAAGCAACCTCCAGAATACTTTCCCGATAATATTGCGCATTAACCTTGACGCCAGGCTCGATGAAAACGATTGGAGAGCGCTCATCTGCGGTTACAGCGGCCCAAACCAGTATCTGTGGCGGGTGCTGCCTCCTGGTGGCCAATCGATGACTCAAATTCTCGTATGAACGGTCCCTCAAGTAAACCCTATCGTTTTGAGAGTTTACGAATTGCTCAATTGTAAAAATGTTCTCGTCAGAAAACACAATGTTCGGCAATTGACCGCTGTCGTCCAAGCGAAGCAACTCCTTCGCTCTCTCAAGTCTGACTTGTTGCTGCTTCGGTGTGAGATCATGTGCCTTTTGGATCTTGTAAGGCTTGACCTTGAGATCATTTTTCAGTATGCGACGGATGCTACGGTCAGATATTTTCAGTTCTTTCGCCATTTGATTGGCACTTCGTCGGGGATTTCGCTCAAGTCGCTTCTTCACTTTTTGGAACCATCTCACGTGACGTTGCAGTCTTTTGATGACCACC
>JBAMAX010004106.1:0-26752 GCA_037043745.1 Chymomyza amoena | reverse complement strand
TCAGTACTTCGATTCGTTTTTTTTTTTTCCAGTATTGAACATCCTTAGTAGGGGCTTAAGCGATATTTGCCAAAAACGTTATTTTTCTTGTTCTTGGCTCTCATGAATTGACATACAAAATTTGTTGGATTTATCATTATAAATCAATACTCTTTACTTGGACAATCAAAATGTACCTTTTTTGGTCTTTTCTCAAAATCTATTACATTATTTTACGAATTTAAGAGTCATCGAGTGATATCGTATAAAAGTGTTTTTTAGAGTATTTGTGAGTCGAGAAGCACGAAAATTACATTCATTTTTTTTGTTACGAACCATTTATTATAGATTTTTCCAATAAGATGTTTTTGGTTATTTGCCAATATTTCGCGAAAAAAAAGTATCCATTAATTAGGATTAGATCAAAAGGTATTGATTTGTTCTATGCGGTGATATAAGATATTTACAAATTAAGTTTCAAGCACCCAAACCGAAAAAAAACATATTTTCAATCATAATCTTAAATCATTTACTATTCGAACCTAGGCTCGGAATCCTAAGATCTTCCAAATTCATTTATTCGACTTTGGTTGCTTGCAACTTCATAATTTTACTTAATATGTACATACCGCATATTACATCAACACATTTTGATCTAATCCTACTTCATGTTGATACAAAAATTTTTTCACAAAATCTTAAGGAGTAACTAAAAAAAATCTCGAAAACGGTTTTTAAGAAAAAAAATTAACGTAATTTTCGTTTTTTTTTTAACCTAAAATTCGTCTTTGTGATCGTTCATATGAATGAATCTGTGAAAAGGAGGTTTTTAGGCTAATAAAAAACCTCCTTTTCACAGATTCATTCGTATGAACGATCACAGAGACGAAACGACAGGAATCACTTTCTGAAGTAATAATCTATTTTTTTAAATTTTGGAATAAAATTGTAAACATATTTGAACTTTGAAAAATCTCCTTGACGGTATAGATATAATCTAAATTTATAAATCTTCATTTAACCTGTACTACATTTTATTTTTTGAATGTTTTGGAAAAACATGTTTTTGACTGCTTTTTTAGTTGCTCGTCAATATTACATGAAAAAATTCACATAGACGTGACGACAGGAATCACTTTCTGAAGTAATAATATTGTTCTCAATTTTGGAATAAAATGTTAAACATATTTGAACTTTGCCAAAAAACTTCTTGACCAGATATAAGGTAAATTTATGATTTGTGCGAAAAATATCTGTATTTAAGCTGTACTAAATTTTATTTCAAGTCTTTAGAAAATTATGTTCACAAAATACACTTGTAGATTTAACATATCAAAATTTATTGTTGAGCAAAAATTCACTTGAAAAACGATTATGTCAAAATTTTTTTTATTAAAGAGTTTGCAGCAATTTTAGTTGCAATTTTTCAAATCAAAGCTCTTAATTCAAAAGCCGCTCCTCTTGTTACATACGCCTTGAGCGCTCACTCACGACTCATTTTCCTACTAACACTCCAGCTCACGAATCACGCCCAGCTCTAGCGTGTATTATTATTTGTGCCAAAACAAGTTGCAGCCCCAAACCTCCCTTTGCAACAAACAAACTCAAATGGAATCCATTGCTCCATTAACACCTTATTTTTTTTTATTTGCCACTGCTGCTGCTTTAAGCGTGTGAAGGCGTGGCACGCTCTGGGGCCAGTTAATCAAATAAGCACGGCACGCTGCAATGGAATATTCCCACAGTTTTGATTCAAAGTCGGGCCTACACAATGCGCTGTAATTGATTGCGATGAAGAGCGAAAGGCAGTTAAATCTACTAACAAGCAATAAACCCGTAAGCACCTTGCCAAATTACAAGTTTAAGTAATTTTTGTATATCTACCGATTTGTTTACTGGGAGGTATACATAATACCTGGGTAAGAATATGTGAAGCGGAACTGATGAATATTGATGCAAAATTTAAAAGTTTCTTCATTTTTGAGGTAGCTAATTTTCAATTATAACTTTTAAGTGTTTGGAATTCTAAATTTCGAGATTCTATATATAGTGTAACTATAAAAACAAACTTCAGTGGTACTTAGATAAATTGAAATCAAAATCGAAAAATAGTTATAATAGATTTGTTTCATCAATCAATAAAAGTAGTTTTTTGTTTTCCATAAATCAGCTTATAATTTGCTAATGGTTTAAGCAGTAATTGGTATAACCATAACTTTTGTAAAATAATTTTCATTTTAATATACATATAATACTTTTTTTCTCTATTTGATTTATTTTGCAAGTTTTGGAGTATCAGAATCCATTCCCCATCCGCAAAAATAGTTAAAAAGTTGTCTTATTTTAATATACACAGAATAATAAAGAACATTTTATTTGTTGAACAGTTGCAATCAGTAGGAGTTCGGTAAACCTTGTTAGTGAACAAAAGTTTTATTCATTCTTTTTTTTTTTGACCAATTGTTCCTATATAATTTAGCCAACCGACTTTAATTACATGGTGCTTGGGTACTTTTTTAAAAAGATCGAAATGCCGAATTTATCCATACATATAAAAAAAACTCCCGCGTGCCAAATTTAGTTACGATATCTTCATAAGCAAACGAATCATACCGAATTTTCTACAATAATTCCTATGGGAGCTATATGATATAGCGATTTTCACAAAATTTGATTTGATTTCGAAAACTTAAAAAAACTTCCGAGTGTCGAATTCGGTAACGATATCTTTATAACTAACAAAAAATACCGATATTTGCACAAAAATCGTTTTTTTAGCCGATCGGTCCTATGGGAGCTATATGATATAGTCAACCGATTTGGATTAAATTTAGTACAGTGTTTAGAAACTATAAAAAACTCATGAATATCAAATTTCCCAATCCAATATCTTAACAAACAAACGAAACACAACAAATTTTGTTAAAAAATCGTTTTTTTGGAAGATCGGCCCTATGGGAGCTATATGATATAGTCAACCGATTTTGTTCAAATTTGGCACATTGCTGAAGTGCTCTAAAAAATGTCCAAACGCCAAATCTAGTTACGATATCTTTATTAAAAATCAAAATGTAGCGAATTTTGGTTTAAAAAGTTATTTTGGCCGATTAGTCCTATGGGAGCTATATGATATAGTCAACCGATTTTGAAGAACAGTACGGTACAGTACTTGGGAACCATAAAAAACTTTTAAATACCAAATTTGGTTACGATATCTTCATGAACAAACGAATTATCCATCTAAAACCATTTTTTTTTGTCGAGGTCGTCTCAAACACCCATATGAGAGCTATATAATTTATCCCCGATATCAAAAAAATAAAATAAACTTGTCTCCTATGGAATAATATGGAATCTAATGTGAAAGTTTGGTTACTCTAGTTCTTACCATATCTGAGATTTAGGCGTTCATAGGGACAGACAGAGATGGTTATATCGACTTCTCTATTCACCCTGATCATACTTTAGGTAACTTTGGGGTGTATCCGACGACTCCTTCTGTATATTACATACATTTTCGGCTTGCACAAACTTAATATCCCTTTGATTCTATTTGTCTTAAAAATAAATTTTCTACGGTGTATTAATTCCGATTTCGTTTTATCGATAATTTAATGTTTTTTATATACTTGTATACTTTCCCCGTTTTTTACTGCAGCTAAATGTATATAACAATAAATTGTAGAGCTAGATCGAAATCGATTTTGAAAACAAAATGTGTTAATTTATTTTTTTTCAAATTAAAAGTAATATTGATAAAAAATAAATTATTTTTAATTTAAATTAAAAAAAAGAAACTTAATTTCAACAATAAGAGTAATTTTTCGTTACAAAGCTCAATTTTTCTTAAATCAGCTTATGATTCGCCAGTGGTTCAAGCAGTAACTGGCATAAGTATAATTTTTTGAAAATCAGCAACGCATGTTATATTCTTAAATAAATATTTACTATTATTACTGTTATTTAATATTATTATAAAAATTGGGTAATTGAAGACTTGTTAGAATGTTTGGTTGTTTTAATCCAGCTTCTTGTTTCGCTATTTTAGTTTTACTTTTTGAATTTTGTCAAAATTTTTTTTTTATCGACTGATCCGCTTTATATATTTTTACCCACATAGTTATCTTGTCCAAGTGTTTGCTTGTCAACAGCTCGACTTCTCCAAGTGCTAATTTCCTGTGCAAGGCGCGGAGTGGGCGTAGCTGTCGTTGTTTTTAACAATGGCTGTCATTTGATGACGACAGCTATTAAGTTGGGGCGTGCGCAGCTAATCCCAAATAATAAATACACCACCTTGTCGGGCAAGCAACCCTTTCAGCAAATTCACATGTCGCCGTCTGCGTCATTGTGCTGGGTGCTAATCAAAAATTGTTGCTGTTGTTGGGTTATTATTTATTTATACATTTAATAAACAATGATTTAATTTTTGTGTAAATCACAAAAATTTTCCATTCCCTGCCTTTAAATTGAATTTCAGGTTATTTATATTAGCTGCAATGGGGCCCGACCATAACCCAAATCTACGCCAAAGAGCATTTTCTAAACTTTGAAAGATTTTTGTTTATGGTTTAAAAGAGCAACGTACATTTAAGTAGACTACATTTATTTTAACTGGGCTTGATCTAATTGTAAATGTTATTAAACAATTGACACAATTTGGATATGGAACTCTTATGATAATATATAAAGTTTTAAAATAAAATTGTGCTGATAAGACTAGATGAGGTTGGTTGGGGTTAACTAAGTTTATTGCCAATTGCAATAAAATGATTAAGTTAATGGGAAAGGGTATATAAATTTGGCAATAATAATAAATAATATGTGATTGATTAGTGTTGTAAAATTAAATGTTTTAAAATTTATATAAGGTGGACTTATAGAACGAGTAAGAGGTAGTGATAACTACGTAAAAGTGGATTTAAGTTCAAATGAACTAAGAAAATTATTTTAAAAAATAAGACATTCGTGTTTTGGAAAAAAAAAGAAACTTCTTTCGAACCCGAAAGCACTTTTGGGATGCTATAAAATTTCGAACAAAAAATTTAGATAACTAAAGATTGTTGTAGGCGATGATGTAGGCTATGAATCATTTCTAACCTATTTATGGTACTTTCTAAAAAAAGAGATTCTAAAAATAAAATTATTCAAAATTTATATAAACTGAACATTTGGTTGAGTAAGAAGTATTGTTAATACGTGAAAGAAATTAAAGAGAAATTAATTACAATATGGATAATACTAATTTGCAAATTTAAGGATCATCGAGGGAAACTTATTGTATTATAAAAGATTTTTTAGGGTGATTTTGGGTCGACAATCACGAAAACTTACGTTTTTTTTCTTACGCATCATTTTCGAGATTTTTCGAAAATTATATGATTTGTACAGGTTGTAAAGAAGCAACGCAAGAACGATTCCTTAAGGTAATCCAGCTCTAATTAGCCTGCCAATAAAAGTGTGTTTTTGATTTTGACTTGGAATCTTCTGTGCTCAAGGTATGATCACAATATGCCAAAGTACGAAGCAGGAAGCAAGGCCTTAATTTTAGCCAGAAGACCGATCAGCCAAACTCTGTCAAACGCCTGTTTGGCGTCGAAAAATACCCCAAAACAGTATTCTTTGTCTGGCTTAAGAATATGATTTGCCTTTCTATTTACCTGCCCGACGGTGCCGTGTCCTTTACTATATCCAAATTAATGGTCAGGTAAATAATTGTTGTGGTCATTGATCCTCTTAGCCATCAACGCCTCCCAAACTCTGGCAAGAGTGGGAAGGAGGCTTATTGGGCGACAAGATTCTGGGTTCGACTCATATTTTCCAGGTTTCCTGATCATAGTAACGAGAATTTTTTTCATTATGAAAAGAAGAGCTTTCCTTGGCAAGGCCCGCAAGACAACTTGGCATATTCTGCCATGACCTGGGGCCTTTAACTTAGGAAGCTTTGTTATATTTTCTTCAATCTCATCTAATCGGATGGGTCGAATAGAGAGTTTGTCCTACTTCTTCATCGGTGGCCAGTTTAAAAGGCGTAAATCGCTCTTTGAGGTGCTGAGCAAATGTATCCGCTTGTTCCTCTGTATTGGAGCAGTAAGTACCATCATAACGCCTTAGAGGAACAACTCGATAGGGTTGTCTCTTTATGTTTTTCGCTTTCCATAGGTTATATTCAGTATGAAGTTTATAGTCCACAGGGAAAGCATCTATAATTCTTACCCGATTTTAAAGATCTTAGACTGGGAATGTTCTTAAAAGAATTCTCTTCCAGCCTAAAACTTTGCATAATGAACAAAACCATTTTTATACCCTGTACCGTATGGTACCAAGTGGCATATTAAGTTTGTGCAAGCCGAAAATGTATGTAACATATAGAAGGAGACGTCGGAGACACCCCAAAGTTACCTAAAATATGATCAGGGTGAATAGAGAAGTCGATATACCCACGTCCGTCGTCCGTCTGTCCGTGTGAACGCCTAGATCTCAGAGATGGTAAGAGCTAGAGCAACCAAACTTTCACATTAGATCCCATATTACTCCAAAGGAGGCAAGTTTATTTTATTTTTTTGATATCGGGGATAAATTAGATAGCTCCCATGGGGGTGTTTGAGACGACCTCGACAAAAAAAGCGTTTTAGATGAATAATTCGTTTGTTTATGAAGATATCGTAACCAAATTTGGTATACGAAAGTTTTTTATAGTTCCCAATCACTGTACCAAATTTGATCGAAATCGGTTGACTATATCATATAGCTCCCATAGGGCCAAAATAACTTTTTTAAAGAAAATTCGCTTTATTTCGTTTTTTAATAAAGATATCGTAACCAGATTTGGCGTTTGGAAATTTTTTAGACCAATTTAAGCAATGTGCCAAATTTGAACAAAATCGGTTGACTATATCATATAGCTTCCATAGGTCCGATCTTCCAAAAAATCTATTTTTTAACAAAATTTGTTGTGTTTCGTTTGTTTGTTAAGATATTGGGACCAAATTTGACATTCGTGAGCATTTTATAGTTCCTAAGCACTGTACTAAATTTAATCTAAATCGTTTGACTAGATCATATAGCTCCCATAGGACCAATCGGTCCAATAACACGATTTTTATACAAAATTCGATGTGTTTTGTTTGTTTGTAAAGATATTTGAAATAAATTTGGCAGTCATATCTTTTTTAAGGTATTTAAGCACTGTGTCAAATTTTATTGAAATCGGTTGACTATATCATATAGCTCCCATAAGAACGATCGGTCAAAAAAAAAATTTGTGCTTAAAAATTCTTCTGTTTTTGGTTTTTCGTGAAGAAATCGGACTTTATTACAAGCTAGTGGTACAGGGTATCCTAAAGTCGTCCGCGCCCGACTTTACGTCCGCCATTTTTTTTAATAAAAATCCAGCTTAAAATTTGTAATTTTGAAAAATCGGCAAAAATAACCCTTTTCGACATTGGTTGCTTGTAACTTCAATAATTTGTACATAATCTGTACATATCATATATCACTGTACAGAGCACATCTTTACCTTTCGATCTAATCTTTCATGACGATACAAAATGTTGTTCACAAGATATTAGAAATAACTGAAAAAATTGCCCAAAAACATTTTTTTTAAACTCGAAAACGGTGCTAAACAAAAAAACGTTGTCGTGATCCTCGCTCCAAAATTACCCTAAAAAGCATTTTTTTTAGAAGGCTAATTTTTCATGTTAACTAGTGTAATTTATCCTAAGGCTTAGAGACTCGTGATTTGAAAGACCTTTTCCTCTCGAGTAGACTATAAAATCTTGAACAAAAGCTCTTAGCATTTACAACATAGATTATTTGAAAACTCGAGCTATTTTAAAAATTAAATTATTTTTTCAAATCTCCTAATAATTTCGTTCAGTGATTTTGGAAATTCTTTATTTAAGATATTCTTTGGAGAGTTCGCACGTTACTAATTTTGCAAGCCATCAATTTGTCACCAAAAGTGAAATTCATTTTGTTCTTGTACTTTTGCCGAAATGGTCAAGGTCGATCGTAATAAGTCATGTGATGAAAATTTTCACGGTTCTATTTTGGTTTTTTGTGTGAGAAAAAATTTGCAAGCTTTTGTAAATACAAAAAAAAATCAACAGTGAAAATGTTGTGAAGATGACGTTTATATAAACAAATATTAAAATTTTCAACAGAGTATCCATACTTTGATAATGCGCAAAATTTATAGAATGACCCTCTCTGAACAGAACTTTGCTAAGTTTCGGCTGTATAGCTTTTTAAGAGTAACATCAGCATGATTCAACAAATTTTCTTCGTATGTCGCCTTGTGGTCTCCAAAATCTGAATATTCATAGTAGCAGACAGACGGGGATTTTTTCTATGCATTGGTGATCATTTTTGCAAGAGAAACATCTTAGACAACCTTGAACCAAGAATATAAAAACATGTTTAGATATGCATTTGACTTATGCCAACTTTTCAAATCAAAACTCGATAATAGATTTTTAATCTAATAATAATTAATTCTAGGAAAATTTGTAATGAGGAATGCATTTTTATAAAAAATAACTATTAGCAGCGTTCTCTTCGACGAGTTATTATTAGAGATCTCCATGTCCCTCCCAGGGACGACTGACAAAATAGTCTGGGAAGTATTATTGTTATTATCATCATCATTGGTTCCAGTACATTGTGTACATTCGCACTTCTAATAATTTCCCTATTACTTCCTTGACACACTCGCTTCATGGTCATTTTATCATTTTGAAGAGAATTTCAGTCTAAATCTAATTTTTATAGATTCAACGCATCTGCCAATGACTAATATGGTCTTAATTAAGAGCACGCCACAGTTGCTTTAAGCTATTCAGAGCCCGTAAGCTGTTTTCAATAGATTTCGAAAGCTAACCAATTTAAGATTTCAAAGTATTATAGCCTTTGTCCATATCTGCGTCATTTAAAAACGCATTAAATAAATTTGTCAAAAAAAAAGTTAAAAATTGGTGATTTGCGTGACAAAAAACGTGATTTCGCGCTGATTCTGATGATCCAATGCAAACCGCTTGTTTGTTATTTATTTATTTTCCAAAAATAAAATTACTATGTTTAAAGGTAAATAAATAAATAAATATACAAGCATATTTAAATTTAAATATATTTGCAATTTGCAATGCGCTGCATTTTTCATGGAGCTGTAAGTGGAAACGAAAACAATAATAAAACAAAAATAATTTAGCAAAACAAAAATAAAGTGAAATCAAAAAAAATAAGTGTGTCGCGGTATGAAGACTTTAAAATACACTTTATTATACCTAATTTCTAGAGATTTTATTTTTAATAATAAGCAAAGGTGATTTTTAGATGCCTTAACTTAAAGAGCAAAAGGAGACAAATTTTGGTTGCAGTAAGAGTACCTAACCCAGTATCTTTTATGAGAGAACCCAACAATAAAAAATACTGCCCCAGACTTCCTTGGTGTTAATACAAATTAAGCTTTTGTTCTTGATAAAATAGCAATGTTCGATTGTAGAAATCAGAATTAATCTGCTGTGCTCCGAAAAACTGACTTCGTTTTGAATCCAAATGTTTGATGCTCCCAATTTCACCAAACCGAATTTTTTTTTATTTTACACAGGGTTCTCGCGTTAAGCAAAGAAAATTTTGCCTTGTAACAACAAAAAAATAAGTCGTGTTTAATTTGAATTAATTTTTATAAAGAACTAGTAGGAATATTTTAATAAAAATTAAATATAAACAATTTATAGAAATAGAAAGATGCAGAGCTGCGGCAACCATTTCAAACTCAACAGCAAAATTTATCGGGAAAATAAGGAAAATATACGAGCTTATTACAAATAAAACAGAAAGTAATGGACAAAAATAGTCGTTTTCCGGATTACTCAAAAACGAATTCGAAAAAAATTGGTTAGTTTGGATTTTTCGTTTTCCCGGACACGACTGTACTTATATACAATTGTTTGATTGTACAGACAATTTGTATTTTGTATTTGGTTAATGACATCAATAAAGTCTTTTACATATTTTTGGTATCACTAAATCCGAGTTTATTGAACCAAAAGTAATATTCGATGACCATCGTTCAGCATTGACTGTAACACGTTGCCCAAAATAATTTTTCGATAAATTTGAGTTTTCAACTGCACTAGACAACAATATTTTCTTCAGACCGAGCTATTCTCATTCTGGTTGGTGGTCGGATTATAGGATGTCAACTGTGTTCGAACATGATCAGGAATAAAATGAATAGCATGCTTGAATGGAAGATTATTCGGTCGATAAACGGTACGAAGAGCTCTTTAAGTTTTTAAGACAGAACCCTGATTTTGATTACAAATCTGATAGATTTTAAGACTTTTAGAGACTTAAGAGGTATATATATCTTTCGGAAACCCCCTGTCGGATTTGTAAGATACTTTCCAAAAACGTCGTTAACTAGGTCTTTTTGGGCTTATGTCAACACACTGACGTGCTAGTATTTTTTGGACCTTGAATTGACATTAGCAATTCCAAAACATAGTCGGACCTCCGAACCCGAAAATCGAAATTTGATTGGCTTGGCTGTGTTATAACAGAACTTCAAAAATCCCCACAAATTTTTTATGTCTTCCTGAGGTATATATAGTGTTTTTTTGTATAAAGTGATTTTTTTTTGTTTTTTTTTTTTTTGAGGTTATATCAGGTACGTTCCCTGGTATATTTTTGGCTATCCATAAAGATAGCCCTGTCCGATATATGGTAACGGTCACAATTTTTTTTATTGTGTTATTAACGAGAAAGATTTATTTAATTAGTAGGCGAATACTAAACGAATAGAGAGATGAACTTCGCCGTAGTTTGGCAAAATAATTAATTAGAATTAAGTTAGTGATATTTTAGGTTAGTTATATTTTCAAGGGCTTTTTCTTACATTTTGTTGCCCTCTAAAATATTATATCTATTTTGTTCAATAATTTTCTAAAAATGTTATTTCTATCTAAGTAAAAAAGGCTTCAAGCCTAAACTCGTCATTTTACGTATATTAATTTATCTAATTTAAAGGGAAAAAAAAAGAAAGATGAACCAATATGGCTTTATCAATTTTTTTCCCCCAGTACCGATAAGTATTGTGCAATGACGGTAACAGACATACTCAGAAAGATCTTTTTGGCAGAATCCATAAGGAGACGTACCAAAACTACGTGACCCAAGCAGTTATAAAAATAAAAGTCGAAAGATTTTAAAATTTTTGGAACGATTAATCGTAATTGTAATCGATGTTGTGGGTTAGGCATAGGTCTATATGCTCTGAGACCAGATTGATCTATTGTGTATTCCTTTATATTTAGACGTTCATTATGTCAAGGAAACTGACCAGCTTTTTCAAAGAAAACTTTTCAAGGTCTTCATTTTCTAAATAGCGGCTCACGGTTTGTGATCAGGTGTTCTATAGACTCTTTCTTATCGCAGCAGAATCTGCCTATTCTGTGTAGGTGTTTTTTGCAGGCGAAGTGGTTTGTTAGTGCTCTAGAGAGTGTCTTGAGACTTTTCCTGTGTAACTAAGATTCAGGAATTTTTTGGAATGATTGAGGCCGAATAAGTAAAAAAAGGTCCATTATTTCTAGAAAAAAAGTAATTTTCCTACCGAATATCGACTACATGACGTAAACTTAATCCTCTCCAGTCGAGTGACCGAGCGTTCCAAAAATTGCTGCGTCTGGGGTAGCGATTTAGCCGTATTTATCGTTCCGTCTGTCTGTATGAACAGAGCACAAAAGATCATGGAAAAAATGCTAATTTCATATCCTCCTACCACTCATCATTCTTCAACATTTGCAGTCGAAAATATTGAAAATTATTCAAAAACAAAAAGTGGTTTCTCCAATTGAAAACCTTCATATTCATCTTTGAAATCTTCCTCTTCAATGCCATATACCCCTTACCCTTTGCTGACAGTGTATAACAAGGCAAATCAAATTGCAAACGATAACGACTGACGACGGATGCAAGCCAATTCAAAAGATTCGAAAGATATGCATATCTAGTATATAGTGGAAACGACCGACTGACAATCAGAGAAACAAATAACACATACTCATACCTCACCTATAGGTATATATGTATACCGTTGTTTTTTTTTTTTTATGGCTATGCAAAACATTTCAATTTCCAATGAAACCAAGGCATCCAATAACAAGAGTCTTGAGTTTCAGAACCATGCCATATCAAGTCAGGTTGCCATTGTGGTACGTTGGTTATTGCCGTTGCCTTTGACGTTTCTTGCGCGGCACGGTCACGTGCCGCTGAAGGTGATAAGCGAGCGCTACTTTATATATAAACAGTTCCAATTTGTAGGGTCCCATCAGCTACACCAAGTGATATAGTACACACTCTTTGAAGTGCTCTAAGCCTGTTAGATAAATGACTTAGGTTAGTGTCGGTGAGCACTTCAGATCTCAAGGCCCCGGACAATGCGTCACTTGAACTGTCACGCCAGAGTTGAATGTCAAAGTCACGACACGGGGGAGGTTATGGGAAGCAATTATTGTCGGCGGCTGTTTGTTTTTTTTTTCTAAATTCAAAGCACGTCCATCTATACAAATATTCTATTTTGATTAATAACAACAACAGCAACCACATTGACAAAATGAAACGACCTTCAGCGCGGCCAACCCGCCGTATACGTGATTTTTATCAGCTGTAATGCTCGTTTGACAGTTTTGTAACTGTGCCTGTTTGTTTTTTTGTTTTTTTGTTTTAGAGGCCTAGTTTTTAAGTTGTTGATTTTTTGGCACAATACTTATATTATACATATAGTATCAGTTATTAGAAAAACATGAGAGGTCTGGAACTGCTGGCCGCCCATGAACCGGCGGCGGCACAGCACGCAAATTGTTCAAACATTTAACGTTTCCGAATCGGTTTTTTGAAAAACAAAAACTCGCACTCATTTCATATGCAAAAAAGTTTCTAATCAAAAGTGGCAAAACAAGTTCAATGGCTTCCCAAAAAACAAAATAACATTATTTAGGTGTGTGTGTGGCATTTTGTATTTTTGTTTACAATTTAATGTGAGAGTGTGTCGGTGTGTCTGTGTGTCTACCTCAATGCGGGTGTTTGCCTCTACAAATCAGCCAAGTTAAGCCATCGAGCCAGCCAGTCAAGACAAGTCAACTTCAAGTCAAGTCCAAGTCTAAAAAGTCACTAAACTTCAAATCTTCAACAAACAAATATTTTGCCATTGCCATTCAAAGTCATTTAACTGTTTTCTATACTCTAGTCTAAGAGTATATGCAGTTTGTTTCCCATTGTTATCTAGTAGATTTCAATATATAAAAAAGAAATCGGTAAAAAAATGTTATTACTTTTTATTTTTTCCTAAATAGCCATATTTTTCCACTTCATGCATTTTATTCCAAAAAATTCTAGAAGATAAGTCAATAATTTGCATATTACAAATTTAATATCTTTAATTAGCTAATTTTAGTCGATTGAACTTGAAAAAAAAAACACATTTTTTCCACATCATGAATTTCTTTAAAAAAAAGAAATCGGTAAAAAAATGTTATTACTTTTTAAATTTTCCTTAATAGCCATATTTTTCCACTTCATGCATTTTATTCCAAAAAATTCTAGAAGATAATCAATAATTTTTATATTAAAAATTTAATATTTTTAATTAGCTAATTTAGTCGATTGAACTTGAAAAAAATCACCACAAAATTATTTTATTTTCTAGATTTCTTTTACAAACATTTCAATATTAGTATTTTACCACCTCATGCATTATTATCAGAAAATTTTGGGAAGTTAAATTGCTTATTCCCAAAAACATTTTTTTTCAAGATTATTGTAATTCAAAATTATCACAAAATTTAAAAGATAAATATATAATTTAATTAACTAATAAGTCGATTGAATTTGAAAATATCAAAAATATATTTTTTCCACTTCTTGCGTTTTTTTAGAAAAAGAAAGCGGTAAAAAAAATTATTTTACTTCAGTTATTTTTTTTACAATAATTTCAATGCAAAAGTTTTCCACTTCAGTCAATTTTACTTGGAAAATTCAAAAAAGTTAATTTAAATAGCTTATTCTAAAAAACATTTTTTTTTTCCTTCTATGTTATTTTAATTGAAAATCATCACAAAATTTATAAGATAACTCTATTATTTATATATTAAAAAGTGGATATTGTTAATTAACTAATTTAAGTCTATTTAAATCTTGAAAATTTTTAAAAGCCTTCCAATTTTTTTTGGCGGAAAATTCTACAAAGTTAAAAGTTAGTACGCCTCTTCTGAAAACAATTTAGTTTTTATCTTTAAAATTACACTGTCACAAAATTTCAAAATTTTTTTGATCCCGGCTTCAAAATAGTTGATCCTTATGTAAAATTTTACGCTGAATTCAAATCTGCTTAGAAATATGTGGAAAGTAGAACGGTTTTTGAGATATCGTCAGATTTTCATTTTTGGTGTTTTGAAAAAAGGTAGGTCTACTAAAAATGGCATTTTCTCTGACAAAATTATTTTATTTTTTACACTTTTTTTTCTTTTGTCCAGAAAATTCTAGAAAATTAAATATCGTACATGTACTCTCTTCTGAAAACAATTTTTTTCTTCTGAATTATTTTAATTTAAAATTATCAGAAAATGTAAAAGACAAACGAAATATTAACATACTAAAAATTAAATACCTTTAATTAGCGAATCTAAGGTGATTGAACTTAAAAATTTCAAAAACAGTAATTTTTGCTCTATTTTTTCCAGAAAATTCTACAAGGCTACAAAACAGAGTCTACTCCAAAAACAATTTTTCTTTTCTCTTAAAAATGATCACAAAATATAATAGATAAATCTATTTTATATATACTTAGAATCGAATATCTATTTGAGTCGGTTGAAGTTTGTATTTTTGCATATTTAAAAATTTCTAAAAAAGATGAAGTGAGATTTTGTTTTTTTCTTTTAAATATTAAAAAAAAGCTGTAAACACTATTTTATAGTATAAAAAATTAAAAGTCAAAATTCTGATATGGTAAGGGAACAAATATGAAATTAGTAGTAGTCTTTTCGACGAAGAATAACTTAAGGGTGCGTAAAATTGGAACAAACATCGATTTTTTTTATTCGCACTCTAAATTTACACAAAATTTTCTTCTGGGAGAGACGAAATTATTAAAAAAAAAAGTTTCTATTAGGCAGCAACGCTTGTTTTTATGGAATAATTTTACATAGATGGAACATCTCCGAAATAGAAATAAAAAATTATAATTTACTTTAGTAAAAATCTCAAAACAGATTATAAGTACATTGTAGCCATAAGAAGATTGGTATTAAAAATTTAAGTTGGCATATAACTGCCGGGAGGATTTCGGAAAATCCAATATTGACCAAGGTCGTTAAGTGTAAAGCATTAGGAAAAAAAAGTTTGAACTCAAAAAGGATTTTTGTCAGACCCTTACACCACTACGTTTTGCGAAGTATTTAAATGTTTGATGCTTTTTTTGAAATAAAGCAGTCTTTTTGAAAATTTCAGACCCATGGGGAAGTCGCGCCAGTCGATCGATGGAGCTATGGCCGTATGGAAATCTAGAACTTGGATACCAAAAGAGCTAGATAAACCAAATGTGACAAATGAAGAGCCATTATGCCTTCGCAGCTGAAGTACGATATACTTCAGACATGGCTGATCGATCGACTGAAGAGACTTCCCCATATATAATTGAATAAAACAATAGAGATATAAATTCTTCGGATAATCAATTCAAATATATATAAATCCATTTACGCTCATATCTTGCAAATTTTGATGGAACAATGAACAATCTATTAATACATTATCAGTAGCACTTCCTCCAGCCCTTTGCTTATATTGTAAAGATCCTAAAAGTTCTTAATCTCTTAGCAACAGTGCCATCCTTACTTACACGATATATCACTTTAGTTTACATTTAAATTTTTTTTTTGGTAATTTTCGAAAATTAATAGTACTTTGCCCATACGACACGATCTGGTATTTAATATAGGTCAGTAAATAAAACATGCTTAGAATCTATATTAGTTATCATGCATGAGTCGCATAATTATGATGTACAAAAAGTAAAGCCCCACAAAACAAAGTTCCTACTTCCGTCAATAGACTACAATTTGAAAACTGTGCCTCTTCAGTACTCTGTAGAAATACTAACAATCATACCGATAAACCAAAGTTTCGTTAACTTAATCGATAACAGTTTTGCAAAACTTTATCACGATAAATTTTTCGGAGTTTAAGTAATCATGAATTTGCCTTATTTTCGCCCTAGTTCATCTAATTTGGAAGTTAGAGCCCTTTAATTTGGATGTTATAGCACTTTAAACCTGGGATTGTACAATTTTTCGGAGTTTAAGTGATTAGGTATTTAGCTCTACTTAGCGCTAAGTCGTCTAATTTGGAAGTTATGGCCCATTACGGTTGTCACGTTCAAATTTTTCGGAGTTTATGTGGCTGTGAATTTACCTTATTTTCGCACTAGTTTTCTAATTTGAAAGCTATGGCCCTTTAAAAATGAAACGATAAATTTTTCGGTGTTTAAGTGATCACGAATCTAGCTTTACTTAGCGCTAAGCCGTCTAATTTGGAAGTTATGGCCCTTTAAAGATGGGACGGTAAAATTTTTCGAAGTTTAAGTGATCACGAATTTGCCTTATTTTCCGACTTAGTCGTCCAATTTCAAAGTTATGGCTCTTTAATTTGGATGTTATGGCCTTTTAAACATGGGACTGTACTATTTTGCGGAGTTTAAGTGATCACGAATTTAGCTTTATTTAGCGCTAAGCTGTCTAATTTGAAAGTTATGGCCCTCTAAAGATGGGACATTACAATTTTTAGGAGTCACGTATTTACCTTATTTTGGGGCGTCGTCATCTAATTTGAATGATAAGGCCATTTAAAGATGGGACGTTAAAATTTTTCGGAATTTAAGTGTTTACGAATTTGCCTTATTTTCGCACTAAGTTGTTTCTGCAAGCGTATTTAACATTCGTTACAACTTAATACTTTTCCATTGTTTTTACCGCTGCTTGGTACTGCGCCTCAATGAATTCGTTTCAATTTCATTTGCCAAAATAAGCAATAGCAACAAAAAAAAAATACAATAACATTAAACATTAAGAAACGGCATGCTGCATAGAGAGTAGTTCATTCAACTTCTCCTATTTTTGTGTATTTTGTAGCACTTCAAACTGAATCCGTCCGTCAGTTGTTGTTTTGTGTTTTGTGTTTTTGTGTTTTTGTGTTTTTGTTATTCCGAATAGCAAACAATTCGCCGAAATGTTGGAATCTAACTTCGATGGTCATATGATTTGATTTCAGCGTCATTTCCTACTGAGTCAGTCAACTTTTGGACACGCCACAATGCAAATTTCTATGAATGAATTGCCGCCAGTGCCACATGCTGGAGCTGGAAACTAAAGGCAGGGCCAGGCTAATTTCCATGGAATGCTACTCAAGACGTTGACGCCCGTTCCACTTTTTCCACATAAACAACATATGTATGTATATACAAAATGAAAATAAAAACAAAAACAAATTGACTGGCTCGCGAACTTATATACTATAGGTATATATGTTTTGTACTCGGTGGGGTCATTTACCAAAGAAAAACGTGACAACTGTGCGGTGGCATACCAAATGGCAGCCACATTTTTTTCGAGTCAGTTTCAATGGCCAAAATGCCACAACACGTTCGCAGCAGCAGCCGTGGCCGCCTTGGCCATGAACGGCCAAAAGTCATAGAGGAGTGGTGAAGTTGGAGACGCAGCTCTTTGCGCGTGCGCTGCTTTTATATACTGCTCCAAAGTACATAGTAAATATGTCACTTAGTCCTATCGGACTTGGGAGCTTATATGATTTCAATTTCATTTGTGCGCAACTGTAACAAATTTTTGGCGGCACGAATTGTCAGCAGACGACGACGGCAGCGATTTGCCCCACTGGAACTACTGGAATGCAGACAGCTTCAGTAGTGAAGCGTGGAAATTGATATTTGCGCTTAAAAATTCCACAACTGAACTCTTTTATATACGAATATTAATTATAAATTTAGTTTGGTAATGCTCAACTGCGTGCGTATAAAATAATGCCAAAGGGGAAAAAATAACAGTGCAGCTTTTTGACAGTTACAGTAAGCTGCATAAAGTGCCAGCCTGAGTTTAACAGCACGGTACTCAACAGCGGAGAATACGGTACAAAATTTCCCTGCAAGGACTTAACAGCATTGCTTCACAGTAAACTAGCGATGGGCAGTCTCTCAATTCACATAACTCACGAGGATA
This sequence comes from Chymomyza amoena, assembly GCA_037043745.1. Classification (NCBI taxonomy): domain Eukaryota; kingdom Metazoa; phylum Arthropoda; class Insecta; order Diptera; family Drosophilidae; genus Chymomyza; species Chymomyza amoena. Next base: position 8,483 of record JBAMAX010004106.1, on the reverse strand, counting down.
GGGCAACAAGCGCAGTTGGTTCTTGCACGCTCCAAGTTTGTGAATTCTCTCTCTCGTGTTCACTCACACAAAGAAATGTTTGTTTGTATGAGTTTTGCTCACCACTACAGTAAACGCAAGCCAAAAAATATCCCAGCTTGATCTTAACATAATTAACAGTGCAAGGAAGCAGCGCGCTGTGATAATTAACATAAGGCATATTTCCCAACTTGCATTTGAAGGCACTGTCAACAAAACGCTAAGCCTAGCAAATTTATACACAAGCAACTACTGCATTAATTTTGCGTCGTATATATTAAAGTTTAATGTTATGCTATGTTAAGGGGAGTTTTTTTTCAAATTTGGTCGAGAAAATGGATAATATTTTGCAAAAAATTAAAGCTAAAGGATTTTTCGATTTGTAGAAATAGAGCATCTTGAACGCACCTAAGTCGCGTGCGCTGAGGGACGTTCTAAGCACTTTTACACGCGTTTTTCTCGGAACCATGTTCATTGGCGAAGCGAAAGCGTTGAATGTGGGGGGTGATGAGCCTCAAAATGCCGACTCGATTAAACAAATTACCGACAAATAACCGATTCTGAATTTTTATTTCTCGAATATTGCGTGAAATATACGAGATTTGCTAACTGATGTATGTTTGGGGGGTGTCACACCGCCACCTCGCTACGCCCCTGACCATGTTTTTCATCAGAATTTCAAACACAGGTCTTGATCTATTTTTCCGATTCTCTTCATTTAAAGCATGTTTGAAAAGATTCAATTTTCAACAATATGCATGAAAAGTTGATATTTTCAAACAAGGTCAAATCACAAAAAAAAATGAAAAAAATTGTTTTTGAACCTTTATGTGAAATGTTTCAGTTAATTTTTCGACAAAATTCATTCTAATTTAATATAAGCCATAGAGAATTTTAATAATCAAAAAACGTTTTTAATTTCACTACAAGAGGCTGGAAAACTGAAATTCTACGCAATTTGAATTCCGTCGAGATAAAAATATTCAATTATTGTAGAACAACAATCAAAGCAAGAAGTTTATATGTTTTTTCATCATGCCATAAAATAATTCCTAAACTTCGCCTTCTTTTCGGCCAAATTTAAAAGATCCTCTAATAGTAAATATTTTCTATTATCACATTTTACAATTTTAATTTTTAAAGGCTATAAACAAAGTATACCAAAAATACATAAATAAATAATATAAAATTGTATAGTAATTCACAGCGAGAAAAAGATAAAAATGACTTTAAAAAAAAATACATTAGCAGAATAGTATAGCAAATATATGTAGCCTTTATATTTTTTATACAACGATTCTACAGATCAACCTAGAATTTTTTATAAAATTGAGTTCCCTAAATATTTTAGAAATATAATTAAGTGATTTTTTTAACCCCCGACGCAAAAGAGGGGTGTTATAAGTTTGACGTGCCTGTTTGTTTGTCTGTCTGTCTGTCTATGGCATCGTAGCTCCCGAACGCATGCAGTAATTTCAATTTAGTTTTTTTGTATTAAAGGTGAATTATGTGCGAGTGTTGTTAGACATGTTTGATGAAAATCGGTCAAGCCGTTTAAAAGTTGTAGGGAGTGAAAGTGGGGAGAATGCGTAAAAAAAAGCAAATGAGCTTGACCTTAAATGTAATCTATACCTTAACAAGAATCTAAATTATAGTAAGTATATTATAATATACTAAAGTCTAACTTAACCTAACCTACCTATAAAATGTATGAAATAAAAATTAAATTAAAAATTTAAAAAACCCCCGAACTTAAGTTATTTTCATTTAAAAAGTGAAAAATAATAAAAGAAACTTAATGTTAAAGTACCTAAGAATCTATTAATAATTCTAAAAAAAATACGTCGCGTTGGGGGACCGCTCCTAAGCTAACAATTTAAATACAAATAGTCTAATTAAGCAACAAAGATTAACTTAAAAACAAAATTAAGAAAATACTTCAAAAACTTTCATAGAATTACTTCAAAAAATTTGCATGTAAGATACGACCGTCAACGACGTCTGCCCTCGCGTGTCCCCCAACGCGACGTATTTTTTTAGAATTATTAATAGATTCTTAGGTACTTTAACATTAAGTTTCTTTTATTATTTTTCACTTTTTAAATGAAAATTACTTAAGTTCGGGGGTTTTTTAAATTTTAATTTAATTTTTTTAAGCACATCATTTTGTGTAACAAATTTTCTATATATGCGAATCCGCTTTATTTTTAATTTTTTAGAATATTTTATTAGAATAGTTTGTATATAATGTAATTAAACTAGTTCCCTACAGTAAATCTTGTCAGCTTAACCTAAATGTACAATTCTCTTTATTATGATATAACTAAATGTTTTCTAAACGACTACAACAGTTGGCGGTGAATGACCTAATATTGCCAAAGGTTTATTAACAAAATAAAAAAAACCAACTGCATTGTTGCAGTTAAAAAAAAAACTGGTAGCTGAGAACGCTCTTAAATTTAAAAATAAATAAATAAAATAATTAAATAAAAAAATTGTTAATTTTAATATTCTTCATTAAAATTTCTACAGTTGCATTACAGTAGCCATTTACAACATCGCTAAGCCCCTGCTATTTGCAGGAGCTGCAAAATGTCCCAGCTGTAATTTAACAGCACAGCAAACTAGACTTAACAGCGTAGCGTTATGTCACTTAGCATGGACAATTTTTAAAAAAAGTACCAACACAAATAGTTTGTATGACGTCACATGCATATTACCTTAATTAGTGTAAAAAAATATTTTTAGAAATTTTATTCGAATGAAATGCAGCGTGATACAAATAATTATAGAGAATATTTTTAACAATCAAAGCGAAAAGTATTTTATTGTTTTTAATTTGTAAACTAACTAAATGGAACTCAAATAAACAACAAAGTTAAATAATTTAAGTGCATAATGTCACATATTTTAAGCATTATTATTGTTAGTTTTATAATAACATAAAATTTTTTAAATAGGCAGAAAAGGCTTACTACAACCGTGCATAAAGATTTAAGAACTTAAAATATATAATGCAAAATGTTTAATCTTATTTTAATTTATATTTATTTTTTGTGTTTATTTTTAGATAATCCAATCATCCGGATATTTCATAGAAAACATAAGTAAGTTGTCAACTTTAGTTTCATATTTGATTATCAAAAATTTAGATACAATCTGTGAGTCATCCTAAGATTGGTGACTACTGTAAAGCTATTAAAAAATATGTATTTCATAATTTTTAGCAAAAAAACGTCTAAAATCACGCGGTTGACTCACATGGGTCGAAAATATCATACGTTAATGCGACAAACGCAATTAAAGTTCAGTAGGTCAGTAACTAAATGCGACGTTTATCATGCGACTGACTAAGGAACTTACAAATTTTTACTATTTATGGGGGCTACAACAAAGTGACATGGAAAATAGTGCGAACTATATAAAAAACTAATTACATAGCTTAGGCTTTGTTTTTGTAGCACATGTAAATCATTTTTATTTATTTGATAGTTTTCTTAGAACTAGACTATTTTTTATCTCAGGTTGACAGACTTTGCGACGCTGCTATTTACATGTAGAATAAATAGTATGTGTTATAGTATATAAGGCCTTTGGCAAAAGCCCCCCAGAGTTAATCCAAGTATGAAAATTCCGTAACTGAACTCTTTTATTAATTGTAAATTTTGTTCTTGAACACTTAATTTCGTTTATTACGAAATAATTTAAAATGGTATCTTACAGCGCTGTAAACTAAAAATAACAGTGCAGTTATTTGACAGTTAATGTTAGCTAAATAAAGTCCCAGCTTGAGTTTAACAGCAGAATGCACTTAACAGCGCAGAATATGCTACAAAATTTCCCTGCAAGGACTTAACAGCATTGCTTCACAGTAAACTAGCGATGGGCAGTATCTCAATTCACATAACTCACGAGGATACGGCAACAAGCAAGCGCAGTTGGTTCATGCATGGTCCAAGTTTGTGAATTCTCTCTCTTGTGCTCACTCATGCAAAGAAATTTCCCTGCAAGGACTTAACCGCACTGCGACCTATATAGTATCTTCTTACATAGTTTACGCCTTGTTTTTCTATCTCATGTAAATCATTTTTATTTATTTGATACATTTCTTAGAACTAGTTCATTTTTTATCTCTGGGTGACAGACTTTGCGACGCTGCCATTTACATCTAGAGTACATAGTGCAATTTATAGTATATAAGGCCTTTGGCAAAAGCCCCCCGAGTTATCCAGATATATAGACCAGCTTAGCATGACTCGCTTGTTTGTATATTTTGTGCATTTGATTCATAAAAAATACGATTTTGTTTTTTTCGCTACAACATATTCCAGTTGCTATCGTTCCATATATTTATCAGCATGATTTTGCAGAATATTGTTATTGTTGATGGGTTCTTTCGTAGACTTGTCGGAAACTTTTGCCATCGCATTTAATTGCACAGATTTTTTATTGAGATTAGTTGTGTGTGACTTTTTTATGAGCAGATTTTGTAAGAATATTAGATAGTAAGATTCCATTACAGCTTTTTTTTTATGTTAGGCCATAAAAATGTCACAGTTTTCACACTGCAGGAATTATCTCTAGTCAGCTGGGTTTTATTTCAGGGCACTTGAGTCATGGGTTCTATAAATGATCTAAATTTGCTGAAAAAAAAAAAATAACTTGTAATAGTTGCCAGCTGGCATCATGTGATAATCGGCATGATTATTCAAGGAACTTGACTAGGTTACTAACCCGTATTAGTTCCAAAACGATTTTATGTGACTAAATAGTTCTAGAAAATTTTGAAATTATTTTTAAAATTACTTATCTGTGGCTTTAATTAGAACTTGTGCAAATAGTTCTGGAAACTTATTATATCATGACGTTCTTGACCGATTTCTAGAAAATTTTGAAACTATTTTTAAGCACCTTATCAGTGGCTTTTACTAGAACCTGTGCAAATAACTCTAGAAACTTTTTATCATGACGTTCTTAATCGATTTCCGAAATTTTCGCGGCTAGACTCTGCTTAAAGTCTATATACTATTTTTTTTTGTTTTGTTATGCTTTTTACGTAGTCATAAATCTTCCAGAGCTTACGTCTTGATTTGATATAAAAACTATATTGTATTGCTAATTTTATAGCAGTCTTTTAAACTCTAAATTTATGGCACTTTTTCACAAATTTTTTCAATAGCTATAAGGCGAGCCCAAGGCTTTCACTTAGCTTAAAAGAGAAAAAAAAAAGTGTACCGGGGTAAGCCGACTAACGTATATCCAATAAATCAAAATGTAATTAATTTTAACAACTTTAAACATGAAATTTCCCAAAAGGTCTATATTTTTCTGAAGCTTTTAGGCAGTGGAATTTGCTCTCTAAATAATTTTTAAGCCATTTTGATGGTTGTATAGATTTTCACTAATCCAAATAGTCTTACATGAAATTTCACAGAAGAATACTTTTTTTATTGAAGATTATAGGCGAAAGGCAGCGGAACTTGTACTTATTCTGAGTCGCTAATTAATTTTTAATACTTAAATGAAATTTCCCAAAAGAGTAATTAAATCTGGAGCTTTCTCTCTAATTAATTCTTAAGTCATTTTGATGAATTTATAGATTTTCGCTTTTTTAAACAGACTTATAAAAAATTTCCTGGAAGGGTATTTTTTGGAGCTTCTAGCGAAAGTTAGTGGAAATTGCACTCTAAGTGCTTAATTAATTTTTTAGACTTAAATTTCCTAAAAGGGTAATTTATTCAGTAGCTTTTAGGCAGTGCAATTTGCTAAAGAGCAATTTTAATTAATTATTAAGCCATATTGATGGCTGTAATGATTTTCGCTATTTAAAAAAAGATTTATATGAAATTTCCTAAAAGGATATTTTTTTTAGCTTTTAGGCGAAAGTTGGTGAAAATTGCACTCTGAGTGCTTTATTAATTTTTAAGACTTAAACTAAAATTCCTAAAAAGATAATTTATTCTGGAGCTTCTAGGCAGTAGAATTTGCTCTCTAATTCATTCTAAAGCCGTTTTGATGGCTATATAGATTTTCGCTATTTCAAACAGATTTATATGAAATTTCCTAGAAGGGTATCTTTTTGGAGCTTGTAGGCGTAAGGTACACGAACTGCACTCTGATTTTTAAGACTTAAATTAGATTTCCTAAAAGGGTTATTTATTCTGGAGCTTCTGAGCAGTAGAATTGGCACTCTAATTAATTCTTAAGCCATTTTAATAGCTGTATAGATTTTCGCTATTTCAAAAAGATTTACATAAAATTTCCCGGAAGGGTATTTTTATGTACACTTCTCGCAAAAATTAAGGGAACAGTAAAAATTTTTAAATTTTTGGGTGATTTTCAACAGGCTGTATTTCAGTGAAAAATGGTCGGACAGGAAATAAAAAATTAAGCTTTTAAAGCTTGAAAGCTCTAGTTTTCAGATTATATTGGGAAAAGTTTTTAGGAGTTCCGGTTCTCATGCAATCTTTAGATGAAGCGCAAAGAAAAATTTTTCTAAATTTTGTACATTTTGTTTTTAACTCTACGGCAATGGGAAATGTTTGAGCTACACCAGTGCATGGATCACAAAGCCTGATTATTCAGCTTCAAGATGCTTTTTACAGGACCCCGATACGACCATTTCTCTCTGAGATATTGAATTTTGAACACTAAAGGATCCTTTTTCATTTAACTACCGATATCTCTGTAACTACTGATCGCACAGCAATCGGACTGGGCATTTCATTATCTGTGGAAAATTTCCTACAAAATACAGTCAAGAGTTAGTGGAGAAAAATTTTTTTTTACTTCTAACATTTCATTGAAAAAAGTGAAAAAAAATGCCTTTTTCCCAATTTTTGGTTAATTAACTGTATCTTCACTGATATGGGTTCAAAAGCTAAGATAAAAGTGAAATTGTACAGCCTATTGTACCCCAAAGAGCCCCTCAAATTTTTAAATCGATCGGTTAAACGGTTTTTCTAGACCAATTGATCAAAATTAAAGAAAAATTAAAGGAACAAGGTTTTTGTCCCTTAACTTACCGTAATCATTTTCAAAATCAAAAAATCGATCACTCTCTTAAGAACACTTTGTAAAAAGCTAATTGACATAACACTTTGAATTGTATTTTTGCTCAGAGCAAAACACTTTTTTTCTGTTCCTCTTTGGTTTGATTTTTCTATGACACTTTTTCGCGAGAAAAACACTTGTGTGTATGGATGTATGCTTGTGCGGGACACCTGTGCGACGCTGACTTTGGTTGACGTTGCTAAGCAACAAACACAAAGTTGAGTAGAGTAAATTTTGCTTATGGCTCACTTGCTGGTGCCACATTTTTCATTGTTGAGGCATCCTGCGATTCAATCCTATTGAGCATGTCTGGGACATTTTGGGCCGCCGATTGCGTGAAAATTACCCAAGTTTGCGCAACTTAGCTGCGTTAGAGAACGCAGTGATAAGAGTTTGGCGCCAGATTCCTCAGCGGATGATCCGCAATTGCATTTCAAGTATGCGTCAGAGACTGCAGGCTGTGATTCGGAGTAGAGGTGGAAGCACTCGATACTGAACACATAAGACACACACACACCCTCACACACTTTGGAAAATGAGTTTGGAGTCACTAAATACTGTGGAGCTGACGAACCACGGGGTCTCATTTTTCCAAAACAATCATTAACACACGTGCGTAAGCACAAACGAGATTTTTTTTCAAATTTTTTTTCAAAATTTGTCATCGACAAACACGAAATTGTATGAACAGTCGGAAAAAAATCGATTTTTTGATTTTGAAAATGATTACGGTAAGTTAAGGGACAAAAACCTTGTTCCTTTAATTTTTCTTTAATTTTGATCAATTGGTCTAGAAAAACCGTTTAACCGATCGATTTAAAAATTTGAGGGGCTCTTTGGGGTACAATAGGCTGTAGAATTTCACTTTTATCTTAGCTTTTGAACCCTTATCAGTGAAGATACAGTTAATTAACCAAAAATTGGGAAAAAGTCATTTTTTTTTACTTTTTTCAATGAAATGTTAGAAGTAAAAAAAAAATTTTCTCCACTAACTCTTGACTGTATTTTTTAGGAAATTTTCCACAGATAATGAAATGCCCAGTCCGATTGCTGTGCGATCAGTAGTTACAGAGATATCGGTAGTTAAATGAAAAAGGATCCTTTAGTGTTCAAAATTCAATATCTCAGAGAGAATTGGTCGTATCGGGGTCCTGTAAAAAGCATCTTGAAGCTGAATAATCAGGCTTTGTGATCCATGCACTGGTGTAGCTCAAAAAATTTTCCCATTGCCGTAGAGTTAAACAAAATGTACAAAATTTAGAAAATTTTTCTTTGCGCTTCATCTAAAGATTGCATGAGAACGGAACTCCTAAAACTTTTCCCAATATAATCTGAAAACTAGAGCTTTCAAGCTTCAAAATCACCCAAAAATTTAAAAATTTTTACTGTTCCCTTAATTTTTGCGAGAAGTG
>JBAMAX010004105.1:0-64618 GCA_037043745.1 Chymomyza amoena | reverse complement strand
CTAGCAGCTCCTCTGCTAACGTGCCTTCGACAGACGCCATGAATCGTTTTTTAATTAGCTTCGAAATACCCAATATATCGCTAGGAGAAATTTGATGCAATCCAAAAAGCTCATTGAGACGCTGTCTAGAACTAAGGAGTTACTGCTGTGTTATCCCTAATAGCGCCGGAACTCGTATTTCGCGTTGGCAGACACAACGCTGAACAAGTGTTAAGAAAAATAAAAAGATCCAGACGAACTGCAGACTGTATCAATGTGTCCGTGCCAGCTTCATCACAGTTTCTGTAAAAAAAAATATGTTTTAGAAAGCTTGAATTCTCTTTGATTACTGCTACTGACTGGGTTACTTACGGGGACTACGTCTACTATTGTGGTGCCGTACTCCAAAGACGTTGGCCTGTGAAATAGAAAAATAATGATGCTTCATGTCGTGGGAGAGTGTCATAAGCAGCACAGATAAGCAAGTTGTTTTTCAGCGGGAGTATAATAATGTGCTAATAAGAGCACAATAATTTATTTTGGTTGCCCTGCATCGAAGCACCTAGGCTAGCTTGTTACATTACAAAGCACGGAACGCTTACGTCTGTTGCCACGCTTGCGCATATACATACATACATAGATGATATTTCTAGGAACTACAAAAAAGTTCGTAAATTTCTCAGAAGCAATCCTTATGCACGACGAGGCCACCTGCAAGAAATTACGCAGTTAGCAACACGCGTAATCTGCTACTGCTTGCCCATCAAGCACTGCAAAAAATTCTCAGAAGCAACGACGATGCCACCTGCAACAAATTGCGCAGTTAGCAACATGCGTAGTACGCGACTGCGTGCAAAAAGTCCGTAAAATTCTCAGAAGCAATCCTCATACACGTAGGGTGCGTGCATTTTGTTGTTGCAAATTCGGCGCGTTGCCGGCGTTCTTCTTGTGCGTTGTCTAGGCGACGCCACCTGCAAAAAACTACGCAGTTAGCAACATGCGTAGTTTGCGAATGCCTAGCCAATAAGCACTGCAAAAACGTCCGTAAATTTCTCAGAAGCAATCCTCATGCACGTAGTGTGTGTGTATTTTGTTGTTGTAAATTCGGCGCGTTGCCGGCGTTCTAGTTGTGCGTTGTCTAGGCGACGCCACCTGCAAAAAACTACGCAGTTAGCAACATGCGTAGTCTGCGACTGCGTGCCCAATAAGTCCGTAAATTTATCAAAAGCAATCCTCATGCACGTAGTGTGTGTGTATTTTGTTGTTGCAAATTCGGCGCGTTGCCGGCGTTCTTCTTGCGCGTTGTCTAGGCGACGCCACCTGCAAAAAAACTACGGTTACCAACTGCGACTGCGTGCCCGTCGCTGCCTTTGAAGCCGGCCGCTCAGTGCAGCTGCGTAAAGGAATAACATGAAAGTTTCTAGATTAATTTTTTATAGCCAAAAGCGCGCGTTTATTACGACTACGACTACGTTTTAATTTTTACATTTTTGTTTTTTTTTTTGTTACCCTATGGCGAACACACGTTACGTTACATTACTCTTCGTTTAATGCTATTTTTGTTGTGTATTTGATGTGTGTGTGCATGGTTTGAGTGTGTGTGTATGGTGGTGCTGCTGTGTTGTGTGTGTGTGTGTGTGTGTGTACAATGTTGCCGGTATTAGTTGCTTAGTCTAGTGTCCATACTTCTGGAAATCCCATTCACGATTATCCAGAGGGCAGACCTGACGCGTCTTCAACCAACGTGAGATGCAATGAAAGTGGAAGGCATGATTACATACGCCCCAAGCCACGGTGCACTCCTCGCTAGTGGCCGAAGCCTGATTGGCCTGGCATTCAATGCAAAGGTCCATGATATGATTGCGGCAAATGGCGCAATTGTCAACCACAATGTCTGCAGAAACAAAAGCAAATTAATGCATACGCTTGTGTTAAACATATATAAAATAACTTACCCCAAGCCCAGAGTGCCACAGCATTCCACTGCAGGTTGTAAAAAATAAAAAAAACAAAGAAAAATTTAGTGCATGACTTTGCCGAATTTTCGTAGCTACGTGATTGTAGTTTGCCCAAGAAATTGTGATTTACGCTTACCTTCTTGACCTCAAAGCGCTTCTTCTCGCCTTTGCTGCTGCTGGACGGCACCTCGAATTCTTCCTCATCGACTTCCATGGCTGCAGAAATTTTGTTGCGTTTTTTAAATTTTTGAAATTAAAACTTTTTAAGAACGCACGCACCTCCGCAGTCGCAAAATTGTACAAAGACAGCGCACGGCTCGCTAGCGATGGCAGATAAATAGCAAATATTAGTGTTGAACAACGACTAAATGGCCGGCCATTGGCTAAATTCACCACACCAAAGATTGCTTTCGATTAGCTATCGTCGTGTATTAAGAAATCGGAACCAGTGAGCGACTAAATACCAAAACAGTGTGTTGTTAAAATTTATTTAATTTGAATAAAATTAAGTTTGGTGCACGCGTAAAATTTATATAACTATAGTCAAAGCTCACTGAGTTTATACTGCTGGGAAATATTGATATTTATTAAGTTAATTTAAATTCATTTGAAGTCGACGATTGCAAACTCCACGTCTACTCAATAAAGCCGCCAAGAGGATGAAGTTTTGGCGGCAATGCTGTAGTTGTACACAATATATTTTTGCAGACTCAATTGTTTAAATGGACCAACAAAAAAACTACCGTCTGTGTGATGCATGATTTTTTTTTTTTAAGAAGGACTTTAACGCATTTAGAGCTGTTGATGGAACTTCAAATCAAGCTCTACGTTCGTGTATGGATTTGATAATATTGTGTATTTGCAAGGAATACGAATACGCAGCTAGACTGTGATCAAGACGTTCCATATTAGCCATAAATAAAAAATTAAAATGAATTGTAACATAAAAGCGTTGAAAGATTTTTGAAATTGTGCCAATTTATACAGCTTAAAATAATATAATTGATTTATTGCATATTGCTTTATTAGCTTCGTTGTTGCTGTTTACAAATACAAATGCAGTTAACTAAAATGCAGTCATTTAATTTTTAAACATTTGTTTTTTTGTAAAGTTCGCGCGCGCCAGTGCTGAAAATGGCAAAAGCTGCTGTTTTGGCAGTATTATTTGCAAATGCGGTCACACTTAACTTTTACAACCAAATTTATTGCAAATAAACAAATTTGTATATTTATTTTTTTTTTTGTGCTTATGCGTAGTTTTTGTATTTTCTTAACAGCTGTATTTTCTTAATCAAAGTCAGTTCAGCATATATTGTCACTTTGACTGTGTCGTATTTAAAGTACTTGCAACGTATAACAGATTTTTTAGCACAAAATTTTCGTTAAGCTGCATACTTTTGGTATTATTTATTTGCAGAATATTTGGCATATAATTTGTAATTTGTTCACTTTGGTAACACTGCTTGTTGCAAAACGTTTGTAAATTATATACAAGTTATATATTCAATCTTAATGTAAACGTAAGTGACTAATAATTATTTAATGAATGCAAGTGTTTAAACTATAACTGTGCTGCAGCTGAAAATCAAATGCATATAGGGAGACATGGGCATATACAGTATAATTCACAGCTGCACATTTTGTCATATATCAAGCGGCGCGCGCAAAGCAACGCGCATACAAAACTAGTTGAAACACGTGGAAATGTCTCACTCGCTCTTTAACAAAGCAAACGAGCAGTAGCGGCAGTATTTTTTTTTTGCAGCTGCTCGGGAGTGTGTGTGTGTTGTTTTTGTGTGTGTGTTAAAATCAGCCGCAGCGTGAATTTCTATGTGTATACAGTTTAAATAATATACATACTTGGCTTTTTATTGTAAAATCATAAAGTAAATTAACTAGCGCTGCCTTTTCCTTTGTAAAAAACATAAAAAAATTAAAGGTAAGCTGCGCGTATGCAGTTGACAGCCGTGAAAAATTCAATAAACTTGACGTGTGTGTGTGATGTAAAAATCTAGCGCGTGTACATATGTAATATATAGTTTGTACAATGTGTGTATGTGTGTTGCAATTTGTCCCCGCCAGCGTGTCTCGTCGTTTGCCCCTGGCTAATGTGTCAAATTTTTTGCCATACATTTAGCTTTAGCTCACGCTCTCTGCACTCTACTCTCTTGGCCTTCGTTTTATATTAATACTTCAGCGGAATTCTTTTGTGCACTTTTACAAGTGAATCACACAGTACTAAGTGTGTATAAGTGTGTGTGTGTGCATGTGTCAATTAGTGACGTATTAACTTTTAACGTTCTTTCTCTTTTGTGCTTTGCCTCAACTGTTTCTTTTATTCCTCTTTCCCTTTTTTTTTTTGCGTTATTCGTGTCATTGTCAGTCTACGTGCGTGTGTGTGTGTATGCGTTTGTGTGTTGGCATCGTGCGCGCGCTCGGCAACAGCAGCGCGTAATTCGAAACGTTTTGTTGCAGCCAAAATTTCTTTGTTTTAAGCCGTTTTTACAACCCACTAAAGTTAACAAACTTTATATATAGTATATTATTGATTCAAGTGCTTTTAACGTAAAGTCTTTGGGGTTATTTTAAAGCGCAGCTCAAAAGTATGCAAAAACTTGTTCATAAAATTGATGTGCGCTGAGCGCCGAAGTTTGTATAGTTTTTACATGCCGCCGGATGGAGAACCGGTTGCTATGCGGAAATCCCTAACGTGGAAATAAAAGATCAAAACTGTCTGCTTTCATGCTGGCGTTTTTGTTAGCATCATTGATTTTGAACTTTTCCCTTAGCAGCTTTATCACAGCACCGGATAGTGGGGTTCCGTTCCATGTTGACCTCATTGTTCGTCCTGTTTATAACTTCTTATCTATGCTAAAACAAAGTTGTCTCCCATAGTATTTGCATCGGCGCACTTGTTGAACCAAAATGTCAAGAGTGGTGTTCCATGTTGACCTCATTGTTCGTCCTGTTCCTAACTTCTTATCTATGCTAATACAAAGTTGTCTCTCATACATTTGCATTGGCGCACTTGTGGCACCAAAATGTCAAGCTTTTTTACAATTTGTTACCCTTACCGAAGGCGCATCGTAGCATCGTTGGTTATTTATTCAAAGTTCGTATGACCTGACACATCGGCTATATCGTTAGAACAAGTTAGCTGCTTAACTTAGTAGCTTTTGGACCAGTTGTTAATTGCTGCTTTGCACTCGATTTGAAAAAACTTTTGAAAACATTTGTTAATTATATTTATTTCATTTTGCAGCACACAAATCCCATATATTTCAAACAATTCCAACGCACACATCTGTAACCAAGCAGTAAACGTTAACGTAAGATACGAACATGCCTTCCGACGCTAAAAAACGCGATGCCCAACGCAAAAAGGATGCACGAAACAAGAAGATTCAACAGATACCTTCTACCAAAAAGGCAAATGGAGTGCCCGAACGTGAATTGACCGAGGAGGAGAAGCTATGCGCCAAGCTTGAGGAGGAAGCACGTATCAGTGCAGAGGCACGCTCCTGTACTGGCGCCTTGGCCGTGCATCCACGTTCGCGTGATGTAAAGATAGCCAACTTTTCCATAACGTTCTTTGGCTCAGAGCTGCTGCAGGACACCATGCTTGAGCTGAATTGTGGGCGTCGTTATGGTGTAATTGGTCTCAATGGCTGTGGCAAGTCATCATTGTTGGCTGTATTGGGCGGCCGTGAGGTGCCCATACCAGATCACATTGATATTTTCCATTTGACGCGTGAAATACCGGCTAGCACAAAAAGTGCGCTGCAGTGCGTCATGGAAGTGGATGAGGAGCGTATTAAATTAGAAAAGTTGGCTGAGGAGTTGGCCATGAGCGAAGAAGATGATGCACAAGAGCAGCTAATAGATATTTATGAGCGTTTGGATGATATGTCTGCCGATCAGGCTGAGGCCAAGGCGGCGCGTATTCTACATGGTTTGGGCTTTGACAAGGCTATGCAGCAGAAGCAAGCAAAGGACTTTTCAGGCAAGTGACAAACTAGCTAAATATAAAAATGTCAACTAATACGTAATTATTTTGCTTCACAGGAGGTTGGCGTATGCGCATTGCACTGGCACGTGCACTATTTGTTAAACCTCATCTGTTACTGTTGGATGAACCCACCAACCACTTGGATTTGGATGCCTGTGTGTGGTTAGAGGAAGAGTTAAAGACCTATAAGCGCATATTGGTGCTCATTTCGCATTCTCAGGATTTTTTAAACGGCGTTTGCACTAATATTATACACATGACCAAGAAACGTCTTAAATATTATACTGGCAACTATGAGGCATTTGTGCGCACACGTATGGAGCTTCTGGAGAATCAAATGAAGCAATACAACTGGGAACAGGATCAAATTTCTCATATGAAAAACTACATAGCGCGTTTTGGTCACGGTTCCGCAAAATTGGCACGTCAGGCTCAATCAAAGGAAAAGACTTTGGCCAAAATGATGGCTCAGGGTCTGACTGAAAAGGTTACAGATGATAAAATCCTGAATTTCTATTTCCCCTCGTGCGGTAAAGTGCCGCCACCTGTGATTATGGTGCAGGTAAGTCGACAGCTCTATATGCACTTAATACATAAAACTGCAGCAAATATTTTGGACATTGCAGAACGTTAACTTCAGATACAACGATAGCACACCTTGGATCTATAAGAACCTCGAATTTGGCATTGATTTGGATACACGTTTGGCACTTGTGGGTCCCAATGGTGCCGGCAAATCTACGCTACTGAAACTGCTCTACGGTGACTTGGTACCCACATCGGGCATGATACGCAAGAACTCGCATTTGCGTATAGCACGCTATCATCAGCATTTGCACGAACTGCTCGATCTAGATGCCAGTCCGCTTGAGTATATGATGCGCGCTTTTCCCGATGTTAAAGAAAAGGAAGAAATGCGTAAAATTATTGGACGTTACGGACTAACAGGTCGCCAGCAAGTTTGTCCCATACGACAGCTCTCAGACGGTCAACGGTGTCGTGTAGTATTTGCTTGGCTCGCCTGGCAGGTACCACATCTATTGCTACTTGATGAACCTACGAATCATTTGGATATGGAGACCATTGATGCGTTGGCGGATGCTATTAATGATTTTGATGGTGGCATGGTGTTGGTTAGTCACGATTTCAGATTGATCAATCAGGTAAGAAACGCAACTTAAAATTTGAAAATTTTGAAAACTCAACTTTCTCACTTTAAAAAAGTCTGACTTTATATTAACTTTTTTTGTTTTTTTTTTTTTTGCAGGTGGCCGAAGAGATTTGGGTGTGTGAAAAGGAAACTGTGACCCCATGGAAGGGCGGCATTTTGGACTATAAGGATCATTTGAAGAACAAGATTACAACAGAGAATGAACGTAAGGCCAAGGCGGCCAAGTAGATGGCGTCAGATCAGATTCAACACTCACACAAACAACAAACAACACAATACAAACACACACACAAAAGCTGCCGTAGTGCATCTTGTCCGATTTCTAGATTTCTCATACTAAGTCATCTATACCAATAATGATAACAACAATCAAAACAAAATAATAATAAACAATTGCCACACCCAACCTTACCTTCACCATAAATTAATAACAAATTATAGCTGAATTTTTTTTGTGTCGGATTTAAATTAAACTATAAATATATTTATATATGTGTATGTGAGAAGGAAGTTAATAAGAAAATACAAAGAGGAAGGAGAGGAATACTTACAAAAACTGCTTGTGATGTTGCGCTTATGTAATTTGTTTAATTTTTTGTAGGCCTTTCGTTTTTATAGTAATTTATTATGCTATAGATACAATAAACTAAATCAATTTGTTTAAAAACAAACAAAACTCAAATATTGTTAAGTGTGGTGCAAGCGAGAGATCCGCAGCTTCACACTATTTAAACAGGGACAACAACAGAGTCAACGCAAAAATTTACAATAAATTCAAATATTTAAATAAAATAAAACATAAATTGAAATTGTATTCTATTGGGCATTAAATATTTAAGTAAATAAATAGTATCAATTGCTGCCGTATTAAATAAATAGCCACATATTAAAAATTTAAAACAAAATGTTACAATTGAAACACAACAGCGAGTTTTGTATACAAATTGCAATAATATACATATACATAAAATATTTAGGTTGATAAAAAAGAATTAATAAAAACAAATTTAAGATTAGCTAACTAAATTGCAAAAATTGTTTGTTTACTTGAAATGATAAAACTGAATAACAATAATTCAACTTGGAAACGATAAAAAAAAAAATAGAAATTTAATAAAAAACAATTTTATTTAATTATATAAATAAAAGCGATAAGAAAACGATTTTTTGTTTTATTGATGAAAAGCTGATATATGTATATCATTTCCTTTATCTCCTATTGGAGTATAGGGCGTCTTCAATTGGCGTCATCCATCGAACTCGATTTTGGGCTATATTTCTTACTTCGTTCCAGCTTAACCCCAAAGATGTCATTTCAGCTTCCGTGAATCTCCTACAGGTGGTACGTGGTTTTCCAACTCTGCGCCCTGCTTGCTGAAAGATATTCCAGCGCATTGCTTACTTTGCCGTGGTTCTGTCGTTTTTGCGGAGCGTGTGGCCGATCCACTTCTTCTTCAAACCCAAGAGATTATGTTAAAATTTATTATTTGAAGCTTTCTACGAGCTGCAGGTATAATGATGGTCACAGGAAGATCTGAAGTTATATCAAAATGATACTTATACCCGTGCTGGGCTCTAAGCTTTTACGCATAAATGTAACAGAATGTCCAGGTTTGACAGAATGCAATCTTTTTACAATCTTCCTAAGGATATTTCAAAATATTACAATTACTACCCGTTCGTTTCTTTTTAAAGTATGCAGCTGCCTGACACAACTGATTAAATCTTGTTTCTATAAGGGAACTACCAATTATACAAGCCCAATGTAGTCAGTCCCCCCCATAAATAAATATTTAACTGTTCAGAGAGTCCCAAGCTTTTCCCCTCGTTCCAATTCATACATATATACGTATTGCAATAACTAATCTTGAAATCTTATTTTTAGGCACAATTTATGTTTGTATTTAGGCATATAAGGTGCAGCCGCTGAGTTGCCATTAACCGTTCCATTATATACAATTTTGTTAGTACTAAACAATATTTACAAATGCTCTTTCCGCTCTATATTAGCATATAAAGTAATTTAGTTTAATTTATTGCCTGAAGCCCACTTCGATTTAGAATCAAAACATCATGGAGAGATCCTCTTGCATTGTTTTCAAAAGATGCCTTTCTGCTGTACTTATCGATGTAGCATGTGCAGTAAAGTTTTTGAGCAAAGCCTTCAAGTCGCACATATTTCGTTCTACCCAGGCGCATACGATCTCGGCCAGTGCATATTGCTGCTGCGCAGGCACAAAAGCGCCTGGGCGCTCGACAGGTTCGTTGTTATATTTCAGACAAGGCAGCGGTTCGATATTAAGCATCTGCTGCTGGCTACTTAATACTTGGCTAGTGTTAGTCTTCAACAGCTGCATTTGCTCATCGTATTTATCATGCTCAAACTGCGCCAACGCATAGTAGTAGTCGATGAGCTTGATATGCGCCGGCGACTGTCGCGCAGGTGGCAAACTTAAATGTACCAAAAGCAGTAGGCGCAACACTTCCAGGCGACGCAATAAGTCAGCATACATAGGCGGCTGTCGACGCTCATAGATGTTGTCCACAATGTCATCAAAATGCTGCAGAGCTGTCAGATAATCCCCGTGTTGTAAACTAACGTCGGCTGCATATTCCAAGTCATTTAAACGATGTGTGGGCGAAGCAAAAGAGCTAGTGCTGTCCAGTTGACGTTGCAGACGCTTAAGCTCCCGCAACACGGCGGCCTTTATGACACAACCGTCCGCAACACGCTCCGCGGCCTTGTTATAGCAGTGTAGCGCACCTTCCTTGAAACCATTATGTGCCGTACGCAGATGCAGCCTACCAAAGTCATTGTGAGCCTGCAAAAAGTCGCGTGCGGCACGCAAATAAGCCTCTGCTTCACGCTGAGCTGAGCCACCATACGACTCGCACTTGGCATACCCTATGTGACACATGGCAGCATACTGCATTATGTTAGACTCTTCAAAGCTGTAGGCCAGACGTTGAAACTCCAGCTGCACATCGGCTACGCTTGGTGCAAACCGTCTGCGTAAAAGTGTTTTGTTATTACATTGTGGAAATACATTTACATTGCAAATTCATACTTAAAAACCATACGCTCAATCTTTTTGATTTTTATAGAGGCACGCAGGTACAGCTCTGTTAAACTTCTGGGATATTGTTCGCCTTGCTGCTGTTCGGTAAAATATGCAGGCGCAATTGCGGCGCTGCCGCTAATGCGTAGCTTATCCATGCTGTAACTAAACAAAAGTCATTATTTACTAAATTGCTCAATTCGCTCAAGTCTAAAAATGGTTATGCCTAAACTTTACTTATAACAGCCAAGCGATGCAGCAATGCAGCTGTAGGCGGCTTTTTATTTAAATGCTGCAGTTTTAGCAAGTCTTTCTAAGTAACATCAAAATTTTTATGCCAGCATTTGCCAAAAAATTATTTGTCATGCCAGTGTAAAAAATAATAACACAGGCAGCGGCAGTTTAAGTGTTGTGAAAGTTGTTATTTTTGCCAGCTGTTGAGCGCAAACGCATTTTAGCTTGGCTGCGTTACTCAACACTTGCAATTGAAAATGCTATGGTTACGGCGTAGTTTTTACGTATATATTAAACACAAAAGTAGAATATTGCATTTAACGCGTGACCATAAAGCTTTTAACGTATTTAAAGCAACTACATTAAATTTTACTGTTGTATTATATTTTATGGCAGTCAGCTGTTTAGCGCAAACGCATATACGCTCTTCAGCGTTAGTCAACACTTGCACCTATAAGTGTTACAGATACAGCAAAATTTTCACGTTGAAAAACGCAAATATTAAACACAAAACATTAGAATACTGCAGCTAAACGACACGCACTGCGCATTTAACTCATTAAATCCAAACTGAATTGTTTCAAATATTAACGTCTATACCCATAGACCGTAATACATAATGGCGTTCACCGAACACGATAATGTTTTTATATTTGTGCCGAATCTAATTGGTACGTAAACAAACAAACTTTAAGTCCCAATTAGTTTAATTTTTATGATCTAACAACAAATAGTTTATTCAGTGTGTGTGTGTGTGTAACATGTGCATAAGAATGTCTTAATTCAATTAGTGTAGCTTACGGGGCACTGAAGGAAACTACATTGTATGATAACAACAACAACGACATTGCGCGGGCTGCAACCTGTAAAATGCAAATTTATGTATATAAACACACACACACATGCACATAAACACACTACTATATACAACTACATATATATAGATTCATGTGAACTTCTAACTTGCAATCACCATGACAATGCTCTTCGATTAATACTCAGTGTTGTGCCGGAAATCTCTTAAACAGTAATACATCGTCTCAGCAGAAGATTTCATCTATGCGATACCATCCTAAGGTTTCAGGCACACCTGGCTGGTTGCCGTATACGCCAGAAAAATACCGGGTTAGCTATGGACGGTTATCACCAACTGATTATCGCATTCAATATAATGCCCATATACTCAATGATGTACCTGAATGTGCCAAAGCAATTCGATTAGAGAACGCTTTGGAAAGCTACCTTATTGTCTAGAGATTTCTGGCACATCTCCGATTATCACCTTATTGATTGCCTCATTTGTGACGTTAATACTATTTTGTTTAATTTTTCGCAGGCTATGCGCGCATTGTACTGGCTTTAATAGCCTTTTGGTTTATGGCCACCAACTATGTGATCTCCGGCTGGTGTTATATAATCAGCGCATTACTGGATGCTGTTGACGGACATGCTGCACGCGCCTTTAATCAAAGTAAGATTCAACTATTTGTAAACACACATTTTCTATATGTACATAAATTTTATATATGTACGTAAATATTCTCGAAATGACGTATGTTGTACGTGTCTCCACATTTAGGGCCTATGTATATACTACATGTATATGTCTAGCTATGTACTTGCATACTCCCTCACAAACTTATCTATAATTGCCATACTTTATATATTGCCATATTCTATGGTATAATTTTATCGCAAATTTTATAGCACCTTGGTTGGTCTTTCAATGCCAGCTAAATGAACTATGCTCCTTCATTGTGAACTAGCTATATGATATATATAAATATAAACACTACACTAGAAATATGAGAAAAATCCATTTAATTGCGTTGTTTATTCAGCTGTCAATTAACAAAATGATTCGCTGTGCTTACCCTAATAATTATTTTGCCTCGAAATAATTTAAATAATATCGACAATAAAACACAAAATCTTGTTTAATGAAAGTTCTTTTTACTTTGAGGAAATACCGCCAACAAGTTCGCCACAAAAGGTTTCTAACAATCACTTCGAAAGCTTTCAAGGAAGCAATTTCAAACTCATCACATACCCCTTTCTATTTTTAATTGAGATTGTATAAGATTGTAACTCGAAAAACTCGATTCCTTTACTTTAATATAAATTTCGAAAACTATTCCCAATTTGCGTCTTCAATTTAGACTATAAACTTGACTTTTATCTTGACTAATTATATTCTTTATAAATTATCCTAACTAGGTACACGCTTTGGTGCCATGCTGGATCAGCTGACAGATCGTTGTGGCACAACTGGCTTGCTGGTTACTTTAGCCTACTTCTATCCACGTTATATGTTCTGGTTCCAGCTTTCAATTGCTATAGATGTGGCCTGCCACTGGCTTTATATGCAAACGTAAGTAGAGCGACAAAATATGCAAGATTTAAACATTTAACAATTTAAACATTTTAATTTTAGGAGCGTTGTTGTAGGACGCCAATCCCACAAAGTCAACGATAATTTTGTTATGCGCATTTATTATCAGAAAGATGTACTTACCTTCATGTGTTGTGTCAATGAGCTCTTCTATGTTTGCCTGTATCTCTTGAACTTTACTTATGGACCTTTGAGTAAGTACAATGCTCTACCAATTTGTTGTTTAATTTTACTACAATAGTTTGTTTGTTTTTGTTTCAGTATTTGGCGCATCTTTGTTCAAAATACTCGCCTTCCTTACGGGCCCCTTTGCAGTGCTGAAGGCCTTGATCTCTGTTATGCATGCCTATGTTGCTGGTAATGATTTGGCTGCAATTGATGTGCGCGAGCGACTCGAAAAGCGCAAGGCAGAAGCGGCTGCTGGCGGCAAGAAATTGGAGTAAATTCAACGTTAAAATGTTATTAAGAAAAAAAGAAAGAAGAAAAACAAGTCAGCAAGTTAAAGTACTAAGAAACAATACTTGATTCCAAACAAAAAACAAAACAATTAATGATAGTCAAATTTTAGCTGATTTTATTTGATATATATTTTACTTTTTTTTAGTTTTACGTGTATAATTCTGTTAAAGTTACAGATCAAGCGAAGCTTGAGAATGACGTTCTAGGTTCGCTTTGTATTTATTTGAAGTCCAAGCTGTGTGCGTTCCATATGCAGCAGCAGTAGCAGCAATATTTTGAAGTGCAGTAGTAGTCTGTATATTTTATATTTATTTTTCATTAATTAAGCTTAATTTATATTATGTGACGCTTAAAGTTTATATATACAAAGATGTGTATTTCCAAAAGTTGCATGTATTTATTTATATAAAAATATTTTCTTTTATAAGTTACCAATTATTTTGCAGTAACAATACTTCCAAAAGTAAACTAAAACCTGTCAGCCTGTGAATTGGCTTATATATTCTAATAGATTCTTAAATATTATACCTAACCTTAATGTGTATTTAACATAAGTTTTATTGTTTTAAAATGGAATTTGGTAAACATCATGCACTAAAACCAAGTCACTAGTGCACTCTAAATGTGCAAAATATTGAATTTTTTACTGTATAACAAGAAAATACAGTCAAATTACATTGAAATTTATTGTAAACTATACCTGACAAAGCAAGACACGTTCAAAAGCTGTAATTCTGAACAAATTTAAATAAATATATAGTTTTCTTTGTTGTGTCTGTATAAATAAAACATGAATAAATAAATCTACACGTGCTTTCCTTATTAGTGTACTAGGTAATTTTTGAATATTCCGCGCAGTGCTCGCAATTTTAGGTAAGTGTGCAGCCCAGCTGTTGGTTAGCTCAACAATCAGCTGTTCAAAATGTCTTGAAAGCACTGGCAAGACGCAGTCATTGCTGTTTTTGTTTTTCCAACCAAATAAAACGTTTTTCTTTTGAATTAAAAACTACAATTGGCATGCATTGACTCTTATAGGCAACCAGGCTTTTCTTGGCTGCTGCAACTATGAAGTTTGGTGTAAATGTGCTCTCCCGTTTGGGAACTGTGGCTCGTTATGCCATACAATACGCTTGTATAACCCATTGTACCTTCGAGTATTTGGGAGATTTTGTGCTGGTAAGCTTTATAAATTAAAATATAATCCTACATTTATTTCATTCCTATTATTTGACGTGCAGTGTAAAGGACCCTCTATGCAGCCCACATTGTCCTCGGATAATGTGTTGCTCACCGAGCGCTTATCCAAGTTCTGGAGAAAATATCAGCCTGGTGACATCATTATAGCTGTTTCACCGGTAAATGCAAACCAGTTTATATGCAAGCGTATTGTAGCTGTTTCGGGCGAACCCGTAATCACACAAAAGCCGTATCCTCTGGAAGTGGAGGCATCCCCAGAGCCTGTTAAGACTGCTGTAATCACGGACTATGTGCCGCGTGGCTACGTTTGGATTGAGGGTGACAATAAGGGCAATAGCACCGATTCGCGTTACTACGGCGCAATACCATTAGGCCTGATAAGAAGCCGCGTTGTCTGTCGCGTTTGGCCATTGTCGCAGCTGAGCGGCCTATAGAGAAATTTGTACATTGAACGAAAACAGCTTTACGTGCATTGTAGCCAAACTTTATTAGTTAACAATTTCCAAATTAAAAGTGTGCAACGCAATTTTATTGCTTTTATTGATTGCTATAAACAATGTATATTTAACTAGCATTATTGTAAAATTTTTATAAAAAAATTAGACTAAGCTTGAGGCAGATCAGTGCCTTTGGCCTGCTGCTCTTGCGAATCCACATAATATAAGTTGTACTCTTTCTTAAGCACCTTGTGCACATCAGCACGACAAGTTACAACCAGTCCTCGCTGCTGATAGTCCAGGTAAGTGCGCACAAAATGTCTGTTAGTCTCATGCACCTGAGGATGCTGTAGATATTCTGCCACTGGCATCCATTGCACATGCATAATCTCACGCTCACATCGTTTATAATCTAGATTTAGTGGCTTCAAACCAATTACCACATAGATGTCGGAGCAGCCAAACGAACCGCCATGGCTATGACGCAAACAAACTACAGAACGAAATGTGCAATTTATTCCAGTCTCTTCGGCTACTTCACGTATGGCCGCATCAATGAGATTCTCTCGCGGCTCTACATAGCCACCGGGCAGTTTCCAGCTATTTGGCACCAAAGAATAGCGTTCAGAAACAACCAAAATCTCATTATTGTCGTTAATAATTAAACCGCCTACGCCGAGTAACGTATGCGCATAGCTGGGCAAGTTGCTTTCCTCATGCGTTGGCAGCCAACGATACATGGCAACCACGCCAACACGTGCATGATGAAAATCAAAACCGGCTGCAGCTAATATGGGCACCCACTCAGCCTGATCCTTGTAGACGTTAAACCAAATGGCGCGGTTCTTGTTGCTGCTCCAGTAAGCCAGGGATTCTGTAGAAGTGCGTGTTATAAAATGTGTATGAAAAGCTGGAGATTTGCAACATACTCTGTAGTTTTTGTGAAAACTGCTCTTTTGTTATAGTTAAATTCTTTTCATCCACAGTGACGCCCTTAAAGCGATCCGTCACTCCATGAAACACATCTGCAGGTGGCTCCATTCTTGGCGTATTGCTAAGAAAAACCAAACTTTGATAGTTAAGTTTTACTATTGTTTTAATTAACTCAATCACACTTACGTTTGATATCCACGAGAAATTTGCCTTTGATGTGGTGTCTTAACTTGTTGCTGATGTTGTAGTGACTGGCTTGTAAGACTTTTTTGCTGCTGTTCCAGCCAATGCGTTCTCCATGTATTGAACAGGCGCAAATGTAAATAATGTCTGCGGCACAAAAGTGCGGTTGGCGACATTAAATAATTGCCCAAAGACCACTCAGAAACCGCAGAGAATAGCCAACTCCAGTTGCTTGTTTAGTCTGGTAATAGAGTGTTAATTTGTCATTAGTCAATAGACAAGCTATTTAGGAGGCAAATAAATAAAGTAGATTGTATTATGTAGTATTGGCCATGCCGTGTGCTCCAAAAGTTAATGTAAATCGTCAGATAAGCTGATAAGGTGGCTCTGTGTCTGTGTACATTATAGTTTCAATTTGTTGCGTAGGTTTGAAGGCTAAAAAGCTTTTTACACTTTCGAAATGTAGTGGAAAGTTATCCAGCAGTGTGCCAAAAATCTCTAGAAATCTCATTTGATTTAAAAAACTGCATAATTCCTTCAGAATTGTTTAAGACAATACATTTTTAGGGTGTATGCTAGGCATTGGGTTGGCATAAGCCAAATATTGTGGTGTCGATGGGTCTATTATGCGGAACAAACGCGGGATCAGCTTCGCAACTTAGGTTTCAATAATTTTATAGAAAACGCAAAAAGGGAAAACTTTTCAGGACTCTCATCTTCACCCGCTTACCTTATAAGGCAATCTGGTTTAGAGTCCTTGAAATGCATAAGTAGGAAGTACTGTGTTAGCTCTATAGCAACTTACCACATTACGTCGACCAACCCGTTTAATAAAGTGAATTCTATGATGACATTTACGTAGTTAAGCTGGTCAATATTTACCAGCTTCTCTGGTTCAGCTGTGTGATACGTAGAGATGAAGAAGTTCCTAGGATAGAGGTGATTAGTGCAGTCGCCAAAATACTGCCGTTTTGATAGAATGAGATTTCTAACACACAAGATTCTAAACAGCATACCTTTGCATATACTTAATGGAAGCTATGTGAAGTGTATTTAGTAGTTGGCAGCGTTTAAAAATCTTGAGTGACGATTTGTCTGCCTGCCTAGGTGTATGTGTGTCACTTGCTTCCGCATTGGTTTTTATATGGCTGTTTATTTTATCAGTCGCGTTGCAGTTCTTATCAAAATTACATATACATATGTCAATTTACGCGCGTTTTATATAATTCACACACACGTAGACTACGCTGCAACCTTAAAAGGCCAAATCTGTGGAATAAATATTAATAAAACTTACAAAACACACAGTTCTTGTTGTACGCGTGTGTGTATATATATAGTAAAATTGTCGTTACAAAGTTCACAAACAAAACAGCCAGCCGCCAGACTTACAAACACTAGAGTACAGCTGCTTGGAAGCAAAAACAGCTGTGTGATGGCAGCGTTGCCACTTATAGTTATTTGAGCGAAAACTTGCAAAAGGCTGCTAATAAAATGTAAGGTAAATTCAATCGAGTTGGCAGCTTACTACCTCGAAATTTTATTGCTATCAGCTTGCAGCATAGCAGCGCGCTTCACTTGGAAAAAGTTTTTTTTAGCCAAGATGTCTAGCTTAGATTTGCAAGCCGTAGGCGATTTTAGCCTTCTTTTACAAAAATTTAAATATAAAAAACACACACTATTTTGTATAATAAAAATTGTAACGCGTCGAAATATGTACAACTGGCTGTCGCACATTAATTTGACGCAAATTGAATCCGAATTGATGCGTGTTTGCGAAGACATAGATTGGAAGAACTTGGAGAATATTACTAACTTCAACACTCAACTGGTTATAGAGTCAAATATTCATATAAAGATGGAAGCAGTACATGGTCTTACATCGTCAATGATGGCACTTATGAAGGACACGTTTGAGCGCACCACAGATGTTGTGTTAGAGATAGAAGTAAAACACTTGCCACTGGATGTCACAGCAGAAAAGCCGGAGGCTGTGGAACATAAAAATTCGCCTAAGGCAAATAATTCCAAAGTGGATATCAAAGCAGCAAAGCCGCAGGCTGCGGAACCTAAAAATTCGCCTAAGGCCAATAGTTCTAAAGTTAAAAATTCAAAGCCATCAGCAACTACTAGCCGTAAACGTTGTCGTGCAAAACCAATGCGCTACAATGACTTTGTATTGAAAGATAATAAACCTAGCTCCAGCGGAAATGGCGATTGTGACGACCTCAAATTGTATTCTATGCCTGAACCTGACGATGCCGACTCTTTGCCAAGTGATGATATACCAAGTTTGGAATGGTATGCTTTTAATTCAGTGGATGTTAAACCACCAGAAGTCGAAAAGTTAACACTGCCGCTTACGGAAGATGAAATAATGGCATCTTTCGAGAAATATCGTGCATATTTTGATGCATTTTTCGAAAAAAATAAGGACAAAAATCATGAACGCTATTATAAAGGCATTGATATTATGGATATAAAACGTTGGATTAGCTTAGACATTCTCCGTAGAATGGGTTACAAACTGATAAAAATGTACGTCAAAGACGGTTTTGCTCCCCATGTTTCGCTATGTACTGAAGTAATGTGTCCATTATGGGCAGTAATGCTTTTTATGAAGTACCATAACATTGAACACGATGCTGCAGTGAAGCATATTAAAGCGCAAAACTTATTACAGCATTATGAATTTGTTCACAATGATGAATCCGGATCTTCGGATCTTGAGGTAGACTTTTAGTTACTAAAGCGTATAATTGTAAATTAGTCACTGTTTAATGTTACTATTTAATGAAATAATTTGCTATTGTTTTCTGTGATTGTGTGAGAATTTAAGACTAGCATTAAATGTATGTATTGTATGTATTGAGCATGCAAGGAAAAAACTAAAAATATGCGTTATAACTATATTTGGGGGACATATAATTTGAAAACAATTGTTTCATTAAAACTGTAATCATATGTACATGATCTGATTTAATGATTTAATTGATTTGTTTAATCAATTGACCAACATTTTCAGAGTTATATTTGCTTTACATAACAATGCAGCCAAAAGTCAAAGCTATATTGGCCAAATCCGCGCATTTGGATTAAAAAGAAATTCGCCTGTGGCCAGCTCCCAAACATGCAGGCAGCCTCTATATATCCGCAGCATTTTCGCGTGTTTGTAAAATTATAGTCCTCTAAGCAAGCATTTTCCATTTCAATGATTTTAATGCACAGCCTACAAGGGTGTTTAGCTGGATTCTTGCTATTGAATATATCCAAGCTGCACAGCTTACAGCGTTCCAAGATTTGTAAACAAAATAGCCAAACGCCAAACACTAGTAAACAGTTTTACAAATTTATTGCCAACAACTTGTTAAAAGCGCGCGTCATTTGGATAGAAAGAGTTAATTTAACCAAGATGTTTAACTTAGATTTGCAAGACGTAGGCGAAGCAGAAAAGACGCAGGCTGTTGAACTTATAAATTTGCCTAATTCCAAAGCCAAAAATGCAAAGCCATCAGCAGCTACTACTTCTAAACGTTCGCCTGCAAAACCTATGCGCTACAATGACTTAAAAGATAATAAGCATAGCTTCAGCGAAAATCCCGATTATGACGACCTTAAATTGAATTCAATGCCTGAACCTGACGATGCCGACTCTTTGCCATGTGCTGATATGCCGCAGACTGCTGAACTTATAAATTTTCCTAATTCCAAAGACAAAAATTTAAAGCCATCAGCAGCTACTGCTCCTAAACGTTCGCCTGCAAAACTTATGCGCTACAATGACTTTTTATTAAAAGATAATAAACATAGCTCCAGCGAAAATCCCGATTATGACGACCTAAAATTGAATTCAATGACTGAACCTGACGATGCCGACTCTTTGCCATGTGATGATATATCGCAGGCAGCTGAACTTATAAATTTGCCTAATTCCAAAGCCAAAAATGCAAAGCCATCAGCAGCTACAAGTCCTAAACGTTCGCCTGCAAAACCTATGCGCTTCAATAACTTAACAGATAATAAGCATAGCTTCAGCGAAAATCCCGATTATGACGACCTTAAATTGTATTCAATGCCTGAACCTGACGATGCCGACTCTTTGCCCAGTGATGATATACCGAGTTTGAAATGGTATGCTTTCAATTCAACGAACGTTAAACCACCAGAAATTGAGAAATTAACATTGCCGCTTACCGAAGAAGAAATAATGGCAACTTTCGAGAAATATCGTGTTTACTTCGATGTATTTTTCGAAAAAAATAAGGACAAAAATCATAAACGCTGTTATAAAGGTATTGATATTATGGATATAAAATGTTGGATTAGCTTAAACATTCTCCGTAGAATGGGTTATAAACTGATGGAAATGTACGTCAAAGAAGGTTTTGCTTCCCATGTTTCGGTATGTACCGAAGTAATGTGTCCATTATGGGCAGTAATGCTTTTTATGAAGTACCATAACATTGAGCACGATGCTGCAGTGAAGCATATTAAAGCGCAAAACATATTACAGCATTATGAATTTGTTCACGATAATGAATCCGGATCTTCGGATCGTTAAGATCTTTTGCTAATGTTCCCTGTGAGAATTTAAGACTAGCACATAAAATATATGTACATGCAACGAAAAAACTACAATTATGCATTATAACTATTTTTGGGGGGACATATAATTTGAAAACAATTGTTTCATTAAAACTGTAATCATATGTACATAATCTGGCCCGTTAATGATTTGTTTAATCAATTGACCAACAATTTTAGAGTTACATTTGCTTTACATGTGTTATGCAGCCAAAAGTCTAAACTATATTGGCCAAATATTTTGGATTAAAAAGAAATTCACCGATGGCCAGCACACAGAACATGCAGGCAGCACGCCATATGTACATATGTATATCCGCAGCATTTTCGCGTCTCCTTTAAGCAAGCATTTCCCATCTCAATGATTTTAATGCACAACCTACAAGGGTGTTTGGCCGGATCCTTGCTATTGAATATATCCAAGCTGCACAGCTTATCAGCGTTCTAAGGTTTGTAAACAAAATAGCCAAACGCCAAACACTAGTAAACAGTTTCATACATACATATGTATATACATACATACTTCAGCGAAAAAACAGAGCTGCTTACACAGTTTAATCGAAATGCAAATGAGTTGGCAGCTTGCTACCATGCAAATTTTTTGCCACCAACTTGTTAAAAGCGCGCGTCATTTGGATAGACAGAGTTAATTTAACCAAGATGTCTGGCTTAGATTTGCCATCCGTAGGCGATTTTCGCCTTATTTTGCAAAAATTCAAATATAAACAACACAAACTCTTTTGTATCATGAAAATTTTACCGCACCAAAATATGTATAACTGGCTGTCCTGCATTAATCTCATCATGCAAATTGAATCCGAATTAATGCGCGTTTGCGACGACATAGATTGGAAGAGCTTGGAAAGTATGTCTAACTTCAACGTTGAACTGCTCATCGAGTCCAATATTAAAATACATATAAAAACAGTGCATGGTCTTGCATCTTCTATAACGACACTTCTGCAGGACACGATTAGGCCCAAAAGAGATATAGTGCTACAGATTGAAGTTAAACATTTGCCACTGGATGATGGCAAAGAAAATGCAAAGCCGCAGGTTGTGGCACTTCCAAATTCAACTGAGCCAAGCGTTTTCAAAATAAAACAAAGTATTTTGGGTGAAAACAACAATGCCGAACTGAGACCAAAGCTAGCAGCACCTACTAGTCGACCGTCCCGTTCGCGTGCAAAACCTAAGCGCTACCAAGACTTCATAATGAAGGAGAATAATAAACGCCATTGTGAGAAAAATAGCGAATACTCCGAACGCCAAATGCGCATCGACTCTTTACAAGAACCTACATTTAAATCTACAGTTGAACATTTGCCACTGGATGACGACATAGAAAATGCAAAGCCGCAGGTTGTGGAACTTCAAAATTCAACTGAGCCAAGCGTTTCCAAAATAAAACAAAGTATTGTGTGCGAAAACAACAATGTTGAACTTAGTGCAAAGGTATCAGCAGCTACTAGTCGACCGTCCCGTTCGCGTGCAAAACCTAAGCGCTACCAAGACTTCATAATGACGATGGATAATAAACGCAATTGTCAAAAAAAAAGCAAATACTCCGAACGCCAAAAGCGCCTCGACTCTTTAGAAGATATTTATAAATCTACAGTTAAACAACAAATGCAAATCAACTCTTTACAAAAAATTTATGAATCTACATTTAAATCTACAGTTGAACATTTGCCACTGGATGATGACATGGAAAATGCAAAGCCGCAGGTTGTGGAATTTCAAAGTTCAACTGAGCCAAGCGTTTCCAAAATAAAACAAAGTATTGTGTGTGAAAACAACAATGTTGAACTTAGTCCAAAGCTATCAGCAGCTACTTGTCGACCGTCCCGTTCGCGTGCAAAACCCAAGCGCTACCAAGACTTCATATTGAAGGAGAATAACAAACGTCGTTGTGAAATAAATAGCGAATACTCCGAACGCCAAATGCGCATCGACTCTTTACAAGATGTTTATGAATCTACATTGGAAAGCCAGATGCACATCGACTCAGTTAAACATTTGCCACTGGAGGATGACATAGAAAATGCAAAGTCGCAGGTTGTGGAACTTCAAAGTTCAACTGAGCCAAGCGTTTCCAAAATAAAACAAAGTATTGTGTGCGAAAACAACAATGTTGAACTTAGTGCAAAGGTATCAGCAGCTACTAGTCGACCGTCCCGTTCGCGTGCAAAACCTAAGCGCTACCAAGACTTCATAATGACGATGGATAATAAACGCAATTGTCAAAAAAAAAGCAAATACTCCGAACGCCAAAAGCGCCTCGACTCTTTAGAAGATATTTATAAATCTACAGTTAAACAACAAATGCAAATCAACTCTTTACAAAATATTTATGAATCTACATTTAAATCTACAGTTGAACATTTGCCACTGGATGATGACATGGAAAATGCAAAGCCGCAGGTTGTGGAATTTCAAAGCTCAACTGAGCCAAGCGTTTCCAAAATAAAACAAAGTATTGTGTGTGAAAACAACAATGCCGAACTCAGTCCAAAGCTATCAGCAGCTACTAGTCGACCGTCCCTTTCGCGTGCAAAACCCAAGCGCTACCAAGACTTCATATTGAAGGAGAATAATAAACGTCGTTGTGAAAAAAATAGCGAATACTCCGAACGCCAAATGCGCATCGACCCTTTACAAGACGTTTATGAATCTACATTGGAAAGCCAAATGCACATCGACTCTTTACCAAATATTTATGAATCTACATTTAAATCTACAGTTGAACATTTGCCATTGGATGATGACATAGAAAATGCAAAGACGCAGGTTGTGGAACTTCAAAATTCAACTGAGCCAAGCGTTTCCAAAATAAAACAAAGTATTATTTGTGAAAACAACAATGCCGAATTTAGTCCAAAGCTATCAGCAGCTACTAGTCGACCGTCCCCTTCGTATGCAAAACGTAAGCGCTACCAAGACTTCATATTGAAGGAGAATAATAAACGCCATTGTGAGAAAAATAGCGAATACTCCGAACGCCAAATGCGCATCGACTCTTTACAAGAATCTACATTTAAATCTACAGTTAAACATTTGCCACTGGATGATGACAAAGAAAATGCAAAGCCGCAGGTTATGGAACTTCAAAATTTAACTGAGCCAAGCGTTTCCAAAATAAAACAAAGTATTATTTGTGAAAACAACAATGCCGAACTCAGTCCAAAGCTATCAGCAGCTACTAGTCGACCGTCACTTTCGTGTGGAAAACCTAATCACTACCAAGACTTCATATTGAAGGAGAATAATAAACGCAATTGTGAAAAAAATAGCGAATACTCCGAACGCCAAATGCGCATCGACTCTTTACAAGAATCTACATTTAAATCTACAGTTGAACATTTGCCACTGGATGATGACAAAGAAAATGCAAAGCCGCAGGTTGTGGAACTTCAAAATTTAACTGAGCCAGGCGCTTCCAAAATAAAACAAAGTATTTTTTGTGAAAACAACAATGCCGAACTCAGTCCAAAGCTATCAGCAGCTACTAGTCGACCGTCCCTTTCGTGTGGAAAACCTAATCACTACCAAGACTTCATATTGAAGGAGAATAATAATCGCCATTGTGAGAAAAATAGCGAATACTCCGAACGCCAAATGCACATCGACTCTTTACCAAATATTTATGAATCTACATTTAAATCTACAGTTGAACATTTGCCATTGGATGATGACATAGAAAATGCAAAGACGCAGGTTGTGGAACTTCAAAATTCAACTGAGCCAGGCGTTTCCAAAATAAAACAAAGTATTATTTGTGAAAACAACAATGCCGAATTTAGTCCAAAGCTATCAGCAGCTACTAGTCGACCGTCCCCTTCGTATGCAAAACGTAAGCGCTACCAAGACTTCATATTGAAGGAGAATAATAAACGCCATTGTGAGAAAAATAGCGAATACTCCGAACGCCAAATGCGCATCGACTCTTTACAAGAACCTACATTTAAATCTACAGTTGAACATTTGCCACTGGATGATGACATAGAAAATGCAAAGCCGCAGGTTATGGAACTTCAAAATTTAACTGAGCCAGGCGTTTCCAAAATAAAACAAAGTATTATTTGTGAAAACAACAATGCCGAACTCAGTCCAAAGCTATCAGCAGCTACTAGTCGACCGTCCCTTTCGTGTGGAAAACCTAATCACTACCAAGACTTCATATTGAAGGAGAATAATAAACGCAATTGTGAAAAAAATAGCGAATACTCCGAACGCCAAATGCGCATCGACTCTTTACAAGATATTTATGAATCTACATTGGAAAGCCAAATGCACATCGACTCTTTACCAAATATTTATGAATCTACATTTAAATCTACAGTTGAACATTTGCCATTGGATGATGACATAGAAAATGCAAAGACGCAGGTTGTGGAACTTCAAAATTTAACTGAGCCAGGCGCTTCCAAAATAAAACAAAGTATTTTTTGTGAAAACAACAATGCCGAACTCAGTCCAAAGCTATCAGCATCTACTAGTCGACCGTCCCTTTCGTGTGGAAAACCTAATCACTACCAAGACCTCATATTGAAGGAGAATAATAAACGCCATTGTGAGAAAAATAGCGAATACTCCGAACGCCAAATGCGCATCGACTCTTTACAAGAATCTACATTTAAATCTACAGTTGAACATTTGCCACTGGATGATGACATAGAAAATGCAAAGCCGCAGGTTGTGGAACTTCAAAATTTAACTGAGCCAGGCGCTTCCAAAATAAAACAAAGTATTATTTGTGAAAACAACAATGCCGAATTTAGTCCAAAGCTATCAGCAGCTACTAGTCGACCGTCTCCTTCGTATGCAAAACGTAAGCGCTACCAAGACTTCATATTGAAGGAGAATAATAAACGCCATTGTGAGAAAAATGGCGAATACTCTGAACGCCAAATGCGCATCGACTCTTTACAAGAATCTACATTTAAATCTACAGTTGAACATTTGCCACTGGATGATGACAAAGAAAATGCAAAGCCGCAGGTTGTGGAACTTCAAAATTTAACTGAGCCAGGCGCTTCCAAAATAAAACAAAGTATTTTTTGTGAAAACAACAATGCCGAACTCAGTCCAAAGCTATCAGCAGCTACTAGTCGACCGTCCCTTTCGTGTGGAAAACCTAATCACTACCAAGACTTCATATTGAAGGAGAATAATAATCGCCATTGTGAGAAAAATAGCGAATACTCCGAACGCCAAATGCACATCGACTCTTTACCAAATATTTATGAATCTACATTTAAATCTACAGTTGAACATTTGCCATTGGATGATGACATAGAAAATGCAAAGACGCAGGTTGTGGAACTTCAAAATTCAACTGAGCCAGGCGTTTCCAAAATAAAACAAAGTATTGTGTGTGAAAACAACAATGCCGAACTCAGTCCAAAGCTATCAGCAGCTACTAGTCGACCGTCCCTTTCGTGTTCAAAACCTAATCACTACCAAGACTTCATATTGAAGGAGAATAATAAACGCAATTGTGAAAAAAATAGCGAATACTCCGCACGCCAAATGCGCATCGACTCTTTACAAGATATTTATGAATCTACATTGGAAAGCCAGATGCACATCGACTCTTTACCAGATATTTATGAATCTACATTTAAATCTACTGTTAAACATTTGCCACTGGATGATGACATAAAAAAAGGAAAACCACAGGTTGTCGGACTTCGAAATTTAACTGAGCCAAGCGTTTCCAAATTAAAACAAAGGATTTTTTGTGAAAACAACAATGCCGAACTCAGTCCAAAGCTATCAGCAGCTACTAGTCGACCGTCCCGTTCGTATGCAAAACCTAAGCGCTACCAAGACTTCATATTGAAGGAGGATAATAAAAGCCATTGGGAAGAAAAAAGCGAATACTCCGAGCGCCAAATGCACATCGACTCTTTACAACATATTTATGAATCTACATTGGAAAGGTATACAAAATTTGCCTTAAATGCAGTTCGTGTAAAGCCGCCTGAAGTTAAAATATTAACACTGCCGCTGACGGTACATGGAGTAATGGCAACTTTCGAGATGTATCGTGTATACTTTGATGAATTTTTTAAGAAAAATAAGCGCAAGACTCGTGTAGACTCTTACGAAGACATTGGACTTATTGATATTGCAGATTTGATTAGCTCAGATGCTCGCCGTAGCATGGCTAAAAAACTGATAGATACCTATGTCAAAGATGGCTTGGATTCTCATGTTTCGCTCTGTGTTGATTGTTTGATCCCATTATGGACAGTAAGGCTTTTGATGGACTTCCATCACCTTGAACACGATGCTGCACTCGAACATATTAAAGCGGTAAACATGTTCGCCCTTTACGAGGAAGTTCGTGGTGATAAACCGCTTGGTTCACCAATTGAAGAGTTGTTTTAGTTTAAGTCAAAACTGGAATAGATTTGTTTGAGCATGAAATGAAATAATTAGTTTAATTTTTTTGTTATTCTTTTCAAAAAATGCAACAATAACCAAAGGTTAAGCCAAAGTTATACTATGAAGTGTTAATTTATGAAATGTTAATTAATGAAAATTATTATTGTTTAATGCATGAATTACTGTTTAAGAAAAACATATTACTCTAAGTTTCCCTATTATATATTAACCAATTCAAAATTGGAACAGATTTGTTTGAGAATGAAATGAAAATTATTTGTTTAAGTTTTTTGTTATGTTCTTTTAAAAAAATGCAACATAAAACAAAGTTATATTATGAAGTGTTAATTAATGAAAATTATTATTGTTTAATGCATGAATTACTGTTTAAGAAAAACATATTACTCTAAGTTTCCCTATTATATATTAACCAATTCAAAATTGGAACAGATTTGTTTGAGAATGAAATGAAAATTATTTGTTTAAGTTTTTTGTTATGTTCTTTTAAAAAAATGCAACATAAAACAAAGTTATATTATGAAGTGTTAATTAATGAAAATTATTATTGTTTAATGCATGAATTACTGTTTAAGAAAAACATATTACTCTAAGTTTCCCTATTATATATTAACCAATTCAAAATTGGAATAGATTTGTTTGAGCATGAAATGGAAAAGAAAAAATTGAAGTATTAGTTAAATGCAACGAAAATCAAAGTTATATTATGAAGTAATAATTAATGAAAATTATTATTGTTTAATGCATGAATTACTGTTTAAGAAAAACATATTACTCTAAGTTTCCCTATTATATATTAACCAATTCAAAATTGGAACAGATTTGTTTGAGAATGAAATGAAAATTATTTGTTTAAGTTTTTTGTTATGTTCTTTTAAAAAAATGCAACATAAAACAAAGTTATATTATGAAGTGTTAATTAATGAAAATTATTATTGTTTAATACATGAATTACTGTTTAAGAAAAACATATTACTCTAAGTTTCCCTATTATATATTAACCAATTCAAAATTGGAACAGATTTGTTTGAGAATGAAATGAAAATTATTAGTTTAAGTTTTTTGTTATGTTCTTTTAAAAAAATGCAACATAAACCAAAGTTATATTATGAAGTGTTAATTAATGAAAATTATTATTGTTTAATGCATGAATTACTGTTTAAGAAAAACATATTACTCTAAGTTTCCCTATTATATATTAACCAATTCAAAATTGGAATAGATTTGTTTGAGCATGAAATGGAAAAGAAAAAATTGAAGTATTAGTTAAATGCAACGAACATCAAAGTTATATTATGAAGTGTTAATTAATGAAAATTATTATTGTTTAATGCATGAATTACTGTTTAAGAAAAACATATTACTCTAAGTTTCCCTATTATATATTAACCAATTCAAAATTGGATTAGATTTGTTTGAGAATGAAATGAAAATTATTAGTTTAAGTTTTTTGTTATGTTCTTTTTTGAAAAATACAACATAAACCAAAGTTATATTATGAAGTATTAATTTGTGAAGATTATTATGTTTTAATTGTCCAATTCAAAACTGGAATAAAGCGATTTTTTTGAACATGAAATGAAAAAGAAAAAAAGAAACTACGAATATGCATTATAATAATATATTAGGGGGACATATAATTTTAACGCAGTAGTTTCGGTAAAACTGTAATCATATGCACATGATGTGGCACGTTAATGATTTGGCTCAGATATTTGGCCATCAATTTCATCCAATTCTGCCTGGCTTAAATTTAAATATTCATCTTTCAAGGCAACGAAAGCTGAGCGTCGTGTACCTGGATTTGTATCCAACATGGGCATGAGAAACTCAACAAAATTTCGTGCTTGTTTATACTCCCATTTGTAGTCATTCATGAGACTTTCGGTTAAGTCACGTCGCCTGAAATTGTGTATATCACGCAGAGTTCCATTTGGCTTAACCAAATCCTTTCGATAGTTACCGTTTAAAAGATCTTGCGGTATGCAGCCACAAGTTTCAATGATTGTGGCCAAATGCATTGCATCCTTATTAGCATCACCTTGACGCGCATTTGGATTAAATAGAAAATCACCCGTGGCCAGCTCCCAGAACATGCAGGCTGCACTCCATATATCCGCCGCACTCGTATAGCCAGCGCCGAGTATAACCTCCAAAGCACGATATTCGCGTGTTTGTATATCTTCGGTAAAATGATAGTCTTCCCAGCAAGCATTGCCCATATCAACAATTTTAATGCTCAGCCTGCAAGCGTGTTTGGCTGGATCTTTGCGATTGAATAAACCCAACCTGGATTCGCTAGGTGCTTTTACGGGCTCGCCGCAATCATAGCGTGCTCTTAACTTATGCCTTGGCTTGCGCTTTCTATTTGGCCTACAATAGCCGCTGCTGCAATTAAAATTCTCAGCTTCAATGAGCTGCTTTATGTGTTTCATAAAATTCTTTGGACTGCTTATCAGCAGCTTACACATATCAGAGCTCTTGAGCAAAAGTTCGTACACATGCTTCAATATTGATGTAGCGCTTCTGTCAAGCTCATGATGCTTGCCAAAAGCGCCTTTGGAGCGCTTGTAGGACTGGCTATGTACCTTAAAACCAGCTGGCGCTGCCCCTATGCGACTCTCCATTAGCATACTTGTAGCCATAGCTGCCAAGACGCCGTCAGGCAGTGTGCTCAACTGCTGATGCAGGCATTCCATTTGCTCCAAATGCAACAAGTCGTCTTCGCACAGAATGTTATAGTTCTCAAAAGGCAAAAAGGGCAGTTGGTTTGTCACACCTGCTGCTGCCATACCGTACGTCAAGAGGCCCTGACGTGCCAGCGATAGCAAATCTTCGATACCCTTTCTGCGCAGCATGGCGCGATGACACTTAAAGAAGTTTACGGCGCGCTTATTACGGCTACGCATGCGTTTCTTTGCGGTTTTGCTCAACTTGACACCATCAGATCGCAACTGCGATTGGGAGTAGTATTGAGTATTTGCGTCAGGTAACACATAGTTGCCAGTTTTATCGACTCGCGCCATATATTGATTGCAAGCAAAAGTGGCCTGAATGCGTAAGTCTATGTCGTCGGAAGCAATAAGCACATTCTCTGGTTTAAGATCCGTATGTATCATTTTACAAAATTTATGCATATAAGCAAGTCCTTCCAATACCTGCTTCATAATCTGCTTAAGATTTGCCAACGGCAAACCTTTATAGTTTGAGCGTTGTATGAGTGTGAGCATGGTGTCACCCATGGCCTCAAATACCATACATTGATGTGTACCATTTACGCCACTGATATTAAATTCATCTCTAAGATCAATTATGCGTGTATAAAATTGATGGGCATCGTATCTGCGCAGATCACTCAGCAGCTCAAGCTCATCGCGTGCCGTTTCCCTATAAGTTCTGCCGGACTTGACCACCTTGACAGCGCAATAGCGTTCCGTATGAGCATCGTGGCACAGCCAGACGGTGGAAAAGTGACCCCAGCCCAGCTTTTTTAGTACATGATAGCGATTTTTAAAGATGTCGCCAGAGCTAATCACATGATAGCCGCCATGACGATAAGCATTTTGACTTTCTTCATCAGAATCACTACCATCGCTACCGCTCGAGCTAGGATATGTCTCCATAGAACATGCATCATCTGTATCTGTTTCTTCGTCCGAAGGGCAGCCAACGTAAAATCTAGCTTGTGCACGGCGCGTCACATTGTTGTCAGTGGCGCGTTCATCTGCTAAATTCTTATCATTTTCAAGCCCCTCGCAGCTGCAAGCTCGCCTTATTCGCGTTACACTTCGTACCAAGCTAATCGATTCAAATGCATCAGACATGGCACCTGTAAGACTTTGGCTCTGTTTTAAATCATAAAAAAGCTTCAATCTTGTTTTTGCTTACCATCAAATATATTGGTACGTAATATTACGTAGAAGTTACAAATATCCGAAAGTATTTTTTTTTTTTTTTTTTTTGTCAAAACGCAAGGATGTCAATTATCTAAAATGATTGAAAAACCAAATAATGAATCAATTAATTAGATATATATGTATGTATGTACTAAAAATTAGTTCTTAACAATTTTTTTTTTGTTGGTATTTAACTTGGAGTGAGATTTTTATTGAAACGCACTTCCTCTTATAGGGTAATTTTGTTAATTTCTGTAAAATACCCATAAAAATATACACAAGCAACATTGCAAGGCATACTAGTTTTTTTTTTTTTTATTCTCTTTGGAAATTCCAAATTCCAAACGGTGGGGGTGCTTTAAGGCGGCTCGAAAGACGTGTGAAAACTCTTTGTCGTTTTGAGAAATCCAGAATGGGGCTTGGAGGATACAATTTTCAATACAATTGACTGTATGCTATATTACAAGCTCTTTTCGTTCAGCAGAGTATCTTGGACAGGAGTAAGCTCTCCCACTCTCTTGCCATATGTCCAGTGACACCACCCATAGGCTTAGCAGTGGCTCGATGCCTGCCAGCAGATCCAGGCTCCATACCTGCTAGAACGAGGACTGCATCTACTAATACTGTGCGTTAGCCATATGTCACTAAGGAGCATCCATCGCTGTAATAGTTGGGCGCTAAGCTGATGCAGAAGGACAGACCGTGCCACGTTTGCAATGAACTTACCACGTATGTATCTCTCGCGGTCACGCCAATATTTGACATAAAGCCAGTTAGTGGGTTAATGGCTGTTGCCGCTTTATCACAAGCATTTTGCAGGTTGTGCTTAAAGGTGAGCCTGAGGTCTAGTAGCACGCCGCCCATGGATATATCCATCCTTGTTCGTGTTACTAATTGTACAGGGTATTAAGTAATTAAATAGTAAGCATTAGGTTATTAAATTATTATAGTTGGGATTTGCTGAAGTGCATAAACAAGAAGGTATGGGCACTAACGAATTCTGGGCATAAAATTATTTAAGTAAAAGTTGAAAAATAATCAGACCTGCTATGCCAAAAATAAAAAACAATATCGAACAATTTTGTCTTGCATTTTCTTTTGCGCGCATCGTAATTATCGATAAATTCGTTTATTTGCCTATAAATAAATTATCGATAAATTATCCTATTGCGTTGGCGCAAAATTATTTTTGATATAAAACAGCTGATATGGTTGCTACAGTTTTGCACCTATTTATTTTTACATGCAGTTTTCATTAAAATATTACAAGTTTTTAATTATTTAGTTAATAAATTAACTGAAAACTTTTACTTTAACAACAATATTTATTAAAATTAAACACGACTTGTCCTTTTTTTTTGTTAAAAGTAAAATTATGAGCCCTGTTGCACTTATCGGCCATAATGTACAATAAATAAATAACTTTAAGTTGGCATAAATATAATCAACGAATATTAAGGAATTAAAAAAAATATATATATCAGTATACAGTAAATACCTTTTTAAACTTTATTGGCCAGTTCGTTTTAATTCCTCGGCTTCAAACCACATCAAAATTGGCTTTGCTGGATTCTGGAGCCCCAAACATTCGGTTTCAAAACGCAATGGAATACAATGTTAAAAAGTAAGTTAATAGCAAAGAATATTTTATAAACTATTTCAGTATACAATTTGTGATTTATTATAACTATTTTGCCAATTTGTTTTAGTTTCTATTG
This sequence comes from Chymomyza amoena, assembly GCA_037043745.1. NCBI lineage: Eukaryota > Metazoa > Arthropoda > Insecta > Diptera > Drosophilidae > Chymomyza > Chymomyza amoena. Next base: position 31,998 of record JBAMAX010004105.1, on the reverse strand, counting down.
CAACAAATCCACTAAGGACTATGCAGTCAATGGTGACTCCCCCCAGTGGTCAACTCTGATAGAAATTTAGCAGATGAACGTGCCACTGACAACAATTTGACGCACCATGCAGAAACTAGATTTTACGTTGGCTGCCCATCGGATGCAGAAACGGATACAGATGATGCATTTATACCAAAGCTCAAGCGGTAGCGATGATATGCTTATCGTCATGGCGGCTATCATGTGATTAGCTCTGGCGACATATTTAAAAATCGCTATCATGTACTAAAAAAGCTGGGCTGGGGTCACTTTTCCACCGTCTGGCTGTGCCACGATGCGAATACAGAACGCTATTGCGCTGTCAAGGTGGTCAAATCCGGCAGAACTTATAGGGAAACGGCACGCGATGAACTTGAGCTGCTGATCTGCGCAAATACGATGCCCATCAATTTTATACACGCATAATTGATCTTAGAGATGAATTTAATATCAGTGGCATAAATGGTACACATCAATGTCTTTGAGGCCATGGGTGACACAATGCTATTGCAACAAAGCGACAACATGAAAAATGTGGATGATGAAATTGGGAGCGCTAAACATACGGCTTTAAAACGAAATCGCATAAAATGTTGGGATTCGGCTGCTTAATTATGTTGTAGTTAAGATTGGAACTACTAATTGTGAAGGGCTTACGCATGCTCAAAGCTGTCAACACCCACACAGCTCCAGCTTTGTTTTTGATTTTAAATGAAAAACTGGGTACAGCATGCTTCTTTGTCGGCACACCGGACACTGATCCAATTTCTTTGCCCTTTTTAAAAAAATAATTTTGCAGAGTTGTGCAATTGACAGGGCTTTATGTCTGTGCATTGATTTGGAAAATGCTATTTAAAGTAACAACAAAAGCACGTATGTTAGTGCCATAAAGCGAAAGGGATTATAAAGGATCAGCAACTGGATAGAAACGAGAATAAAAAAAGTGTTTCAAACTGCAGCGCACATTAGGTTGAGTCGACGGAGTCAGCATGGCGCCGTTACGGAACTCGTTTTTGATTGCTCTCTACAGTAGCTGGGGGGGTGTTTGCTTTTCCAGTGCGCTTTTCAGGTGCTTCAATTGGACAACAATAGCGCCCCATTGCGTTAAATTTTTATTGTATTGTTTGTATTATGATTGCCGGCTTAGCGGGGTTTTTCGAGTTAGAATTTAACAAAAAATTGGATTAACAAAAAATAGAAGGAAACTTACCCCCAGCATAATTTGTATTTGCACAGTTGTTTAAATAATAATTTTATGCTTAGGGTAGTTTGGCGGGTTACTAGCAAGTCAGATATATAGATAGATAGCTAGCTAGCCTAGCTGCATCCTTATGTCTAGTATTGGTTTAAGGTGAAAATGCTAGTACAAATATTTAATGAAAATTCGATTGTGTCGTCTGGGAGTTTTGCTGTCAGTGGAAACTTGTTAGTTAAGTTATTGTGTGTTGTTGGGCTTGGTGGCAAACCTTTCCCAGGCGCTACTAAATCCCGTTTGTAATTAGGGAGTTTTTACAGCGCAGCTCTTTCCCTGGGCGCTTGTCTGTTCGTCTTTGCTTTTTTTCAACCAATTTTTTTTCCGTCTTTTTTTCGATTAAAAGTAATTTCAAGTGTCCCGTTTGTGCATATTTACTTAAAAATATTTAAATATATATGTACATAAAAAGGTCGTATGTCACATAACGGGTTGCTCATAATTAACTGTTTATGCATAAATAAAAACAACGGTCTTGAATTTATTTCTAATTTATGCAGCTAAAAAAAAAAACTTGACTGCGCTTAGTTTGAGCCTTCCCAGATCTCTTCGACAACTGCGTAACTTCTGTGTGGGCGCCAGCTGATTGCGTCGTAGTGATTTCCTTCATTCTTGGACATCTTTAGCAGAGCTGTTACCTTAATGAGCACACCTTAATTGGCACATTTTACGGCATTGCCTTACGGATAATTCGGAACTATAGAGCGCCTGTTTACACAAAAGAGAGGCAGCTGCAGTCCCTTAACGGGGCACATGCCTTGTTGCAAAAAGAAGACAACAAAAACGAAAAAAAAATACAACAAAGCAGCAAGAGATCTTGCTCAAGAGCGCGCAGACTATGCGAGGGTTGGCCTTAAATTTTTCGCGAGCGTGTAATTGTTGCTCTATCATTGTAAAGTGTATTTGATTTGTTTGCGTTAGTTCTTGGAAATGGTAGAAAATATAAAAATTTTAATACATACATTTTTTTTTTACTTAATATTAATACATTTTTTTTAAAGACTAAGCCGCAGTTTTTGTTGTTCTTAAAGACCCATCACTTTTAAAAGAAACTCAAACTGTTTTGTTACAAAAATTTAAATTTTTCTTATTGACATCCAGTTTTTATACCCTGTACCTAATGGTACAAATGGTATATTAAGTTTTTGCAAGTCGAAAATGTATGTAACATATAGAAGGAGCCGTCGAAGACACCCCAAAGTTACCTAATATATGATCAGGGTGAATAGAGAAGTCGATATACCCATGTCCGTCTGTCCGTCCGTTTGAACGCCTAGATCTCAGAGATTGTAAGAGCTAGAGTAAATAAAAGTGAAAAACTGCTTCGTATAAAAGTACTTTATATTTGTGAAAGGACTATCCGGAAAAAGCACAAATTAGTATTTAAAAGTTTGTATTAAGCTTAACATTTATTATTGACTTTAAAAATAAGATTAATAAAATAAAGTAAGTACTCTTAAAGTTGGAATTTTTGTTCTAAGAAGTACTTTAAGATATTTTCAGCTTTTGGTTATTTCCAATTTTTCTAAAGCATTGTAATATTGTTATTGTAAACTGAATTTAATATTTTTTTAAATTAACCATGCAGTGGAAAAGCTAAGTCAGCTAAACTCTGTATATATTTTTGTATCTGTTAAAACTAAATATTAATACAATGGAATAAAATTAAAATTTAAATTAAAATAATATTAAAAGGACAATTTTTACTTTAAATTTTTGTCAAGTTTATCAAGTATTTTAATTTTTATTATAAAAATAGATAAGATTTATTTTGAATTTTTAAATAAATAAATTCTTTATAAAAAATGATCTCAAAATGTGTTCTCTTTCCATTTTAAAACCTTAAAGGCAACCCTCGTAGTAGGCGCCTACAGCAGGAAAATTAACAAAAGAATAGCGAATATACAAAAAAGGAACGAAAAAAATCTTAATACTCAATAGCACCCAAAGGACAGCTGTCACTGACGTCATCAGAGCCACTATTATGCGTAACATCTTTAGCTTTATACAGAGCTAGCAGTCAGTTTTATTGTACTACCTTCTTGTTTGTATACGATACAAAGAAATCGGTCAGTTTTCGTAAATAGAAAAATATACGAAGTAATTAAACCTAATAAGAGGTCCTACTAATGAGTTATTATTATTATTAATCGATTCGGATTTATTGAGCAAAATTTTTCATGGCAAATTTTTTTTACATATAGCTTTTACAATTCTGAGGATTAAAAGATTGGAAATTTATTTAAAATTTTCTTAATCTAGAGTATATATTTTTTTATTGTTATCTTATAATAAAGATTTGATCATTTAAAGCAAATATGTCGGAATGCAATGCTTTAAAAAGTATAACATAGAGAACAATGGTAACTGTCGTTTTAACTTTTTGCAGGCTACCCAAAATCTTGTTCGTTAACCAAGGAATTTTTTTGTAGAATTTAACTTTTTTTTGGGGGACTGATTTCTAAGATTTAAAAAAAAAAAACCATCAACACATTCTTTTTCGTCAAATCCATTGTTTAAAAACAGCACCAAGTTATTAGAAAAAATATCTCAAGGATGTCTAGGTTTGTTTCAAAAGCAAATCCATATGCTCTTATAAGATGTTATTTTATGAAGTTTCTCAAAGGAAGCTCTTTAGTTATGCAAAAATAGTTGGTTTTTCCGAAGCTTCTGAGAGAGCGATCTGGATCGCCACGCCTGTTTGAGCGCACAAAGTTCGTCCTGTGCGGTCTATGGACCCACGTCTAGCTCATTAGCTTTCATCCAGTAGTCTAAATACAACAAAAACAAGCGCTGATCGCCAAGCGCTAAACCGATGCGGTCAATTGGTAATTGGATTAGAGACAACCCTTTTAGCTACAGACAGCATCCCAGCGTAAGTGACCCCGATCAGAACCCTGAGTTCCCTGCCTCCGTGCCGGCCCCTTTGCTTGCCGTTTTTTATTTGTTGGGCTGCAAGGAAAATAACAAAATTAATTAAGAAAACAGAAAATGGAAAAGCGCGCTTGAGGTTGTCCGTCAAACCGTAAGTGAAATAACATGTCCGTGGCTCAAGGCCCGGTTTGCGCGTTTCCCCGCCGCGGTCATAGATTGTCCCATAACGGATTTTTATTACATGTAAGTTATTTACATGGATGCTCTCACATGCACATGCATAATTTTTAGAATTTAGAAAAAAATGTTTTTTTTTTATTCAGCAACTTTAATTTTTGGTATGTGACCCTTTTGTTTAGGGCTACAATTTTCAATTGTGTTTAATTGGGTTTGAGGCAAGTTTTCTTTTGGGATCGGGCAGTTAGAGGGCCAGCATCTTGCTCCAAGCAATTAGCTGATAACTTTGGGTGCGGCAAGCCTGGGAACAGTGTGGTCTCAAGCATTTAGTAAAGAGTAAAGTAGCTCTTTAGGACGAATCTATTGGGAACTCGCTCAAATTGGTAGATGGGCCAGTATTGGCCCATTACGTCAGGATTTAAAGATATTTGAGGTGTTTTTCCTACTTTTGCGATTACGTACAGGCTGACCCCGGACTCCGATTCTACGCAGCAAATTCCTTTAGAAATGTGCCTTGACTTTCCAAAAACTAAGCCATTTTGACCTGTGAAATTGAGATCACCCAGAGACCGTGAGGTTCATTGTGTTACCTAATTGTGAATGGAGGAAAGGAGTAGAGAACGGGGGAAGGGGTAGAGGAGGCTCCTAGGCATAGCTACTCCCCTAAGTCCCTTTCCTTACACAACCATTTTGAAGATTCGAAAAAAAGTTGCCAGATCCGCTACTGATCTTTAAAAAAAATTTGACTGAAAGCGCTGGGCAATCACATAGCAGGTGTTGGATGCTCTTCCTCATCTAAGCAGCTGCGTCAGAAGTCGTGTTGGGGGAACGTGCAACCTCTCAGCCATTAGGCCTAACACCTCTTCCTAACACCAACCTGATCCTGTTTTTATGAAATCACAGAAGTTCAGATGTTCGCTTTAGATTGCACCTTGTCCAGAGTGCTCGGGAGCTGCGACAACCGGACGCAGTGTCCCAATTTCTATCCGCTTGAATTTAAACTTAGCTACGTTGTGTGTGGGTTTGTGTCCCATGGACTTAGCCTGGGAAAGTTGTGGGCTGCTACTGTAGCTATTCTTTATGTGTACTCTGCATCCTTTAATACTTATCGTGGCTGTTGAGCAATACTTCATTAATCATGTATGACGCCGCAATGACATTAAATGTGACAGGATGTGACTATGCACAAAATTTTGCTAGAAACCGCATCCTGTCGTCAGCAATAAAATCAGACAAAGCCGAAAAAGGCAAACACTTTGTGCTCCAAAAAAAAAGTAAAGGAACCAAATAAAAAAAAAAATGCTGTAACGAATGCAGGATGCTATCCCATCCTGTGGCAGCTGTGCCAAACCGACCGCAAGTTCGCGCCCATGTTACCAGCTAATCCTTTAACAGCACAAACAAAAACAAACAACTCTATCGCGATCGTGCGAACTGACCTCTTCATTATGTCACGCCTCTGGACAGCAACCAAAGGAAATGTTCCAAGGTTCAGCAGTACGGTTCGGTTCGGTCAGTTGGAAAATTATGCGAGCAATGCTTTCGCGCCTTTGTCTGGACAGCGGATTAGCGAACGACGCACAATAGTCCAAAGATGTTCATTGTCCTGTTTGCAACTGACCCCTTAAGGCATATTATTACAAGAGGGTTGCCCCGGGGTTCGGTTGCGTCTTGCTTTTATTTTTATTGCTTTTTGTTGTGGACAATTGATTTTGTGACATACATTTTTGATGTAAACAGTTGTCTGTCCTGAATCTGGGAATTGAGTTATCCCTTGAAGACTGTCCACATAAATCAGTGCCTTAAATGCGAAACTTCTTTTACAACTTGAGCATGAATATTCAAAGTACAATAAAGATAAAGATGTCAACATTTTATTACGTTACTCTAAGCAGTTCTGTGCAGTCGGCAAGCAGTTTACACTGTTTTTAAGGTTAAGAATAGTTCCGGGTGGTATGGTCAGAAATGATAGAATACGTTCAGAAGTAGGGCAGAAGAAGTCGATTATACAAGAAATCGAGGAGAGACAGCTAAAATGGTTAGGACATCTTCATCGGATGGACGAGTCAAGAAAAGCCAAGCAGGTAAAGGAAATGAGAACGTAAGGCAATGCACCGAGAGGGAAACCCCGAAAAACTTGGCTAAATCGCATCCAGGATATGGGAAGTATGAGGGGCAGAGCCCTGGCAGAGATGAGAAGAGAGAGCTGGGACCGACCTAATTGGAGAAGATGGATATCCCGAGGCTACCCCGACGCCAAACAACAAATGGGGATTGAAGAAGAAGAAGAAGAATAGTTCTGGGGCTACACAAAGTGTTGGATAAAGAGCACATTTCTTTAGTAGTCAGAACAGTTTGGATCAGGCGGGCTGTACTTTTGATCTTATAAAATGCGGCTTGGAACTTAGAACCCGAGCACCTAGTTGGGACTCCGCATCACATACAAGATAGTTCGGGAAAATCGGACAAATCAAATACCGACATGAAACCGAGAATCCTGTTGGAATTTTTTGACCTATCCAGGCGTGCTATGAAAATTGAAATACTACCCATCACTGTCTTAGAGCCTCCAAGATCCAAGTTTACATACAGATGAACAGACAAACTGACGCTCCTCTTGTCTGTATTAAAGCTAAATTTTGTTGTCCCCTGTCTCCGTCCCCAAAAACACTTTTCCCATGTTCAGTACTCTCGGTACAGCTGCCAATAAAAACTAAAACTACATGATTCATAACCCAAAATACATTTACCTGCTCTCCGTCGTATGCAAAACCTAATTGAAAACTGTCAACGTGGTGCATTTAAATTGCATTGTGGTCGTAGAGTTCCCGAGTAACCCTAAATTAAGCCCATGACAAGCTTGCAACATATGTGGCAAACAAATTACTTTATGGTTTTCACAAAAACACAGAAAATAAAAAAAAAGTCAAACGAAAAAGTCATAAAGTTGGAATCGACACGAAACCCCCGGACCGGTTCGGTTCGGAACGGGCTGTGTTAATGTGTTAGACGCGTGGGTTAGTCGTGTGGGTTGCTCGGTTTAGGGTTGTAGGGCTATTGGCGATAAAAATCTAGCGCTGAATTTTTGACAGCTTATCATTATGCAGGTCCCCATAGAGATCCTGGCACAGAGGGTTGTTCCAGGAGCTCAGTCGGTCATTACATACATGTAAACATTTTACATTTTGTATTTAATTGATTTTCTGCACCGGCAGCGTCACAAGTTGCAGTCATTAGCTGATATGCCTCCGAGATAGCGTCCTTTGACCTTTTTTATATGTACATAGTAGTGGCATATACAAAAACTTCTTGCTTAATGTCCTTCTTGTTATAAAAAAGAATTATGTGTAGTTTGCTTCAAAAATATAATCGCTTAACGTGGAAAATATGTTGAATTTCCTAAAGACAGCCCTGTGTGGCGCCTGGATAGCAGTTGGATTGATTTCTTTCCAAGTAAATAGAAGTGCAGTCAATGGAGTTTCCGCCAGGTATTGATTAAGGATCGGTTATCTCTACAATATTGCAGTGAAAATCAACAATTCTTGGACATATTGACTACTCCAGTGATCAGAAAAGGAGAGGTGGAGGATAAAGCATGGTACTGGTATCAAACGTAGCGTCTTCGTTCGTTTGAGCCACCGCTGGCTCCAGTCAGGCAACGGAAGATAGAGAGAGAGAGAGTCAAGAACGAGTTGGCTTTTCAAGGGAATATACCGAAAGTCTTAAGGTTCTAGAAGACCTGGAAAGTATTTAGGATTTCATTTCTTTAAAACTTATTTAAGCTATTTAAAATTTCATGACGGAGACGATGGAAAATGCTCTACAAATAAACCTGACCCAGGGTCATCTCAATCCCTAAAAGCTTTGATCATTCCCTTTACGAGTATATACAACATGAAGCTTTGGAACTTCGGTTTAAATAACATTGAGGTGGAGTTATCAGAAGAGCTCGAATATCTAGGTGTGGTTCCAGAACAAGTGCTCACCAAAACTACTCGAGCTCTGGGGACTTGTAGGAAATTCTTTGGCATCACACGGGACTTCAGTCGTGAATATTATAGAATGGATAGAAGACTGGTATGCCTATCCCCCTAGGGCGCTATGTGTATCTGCTCAACAGCTGCCATGCAGTGGTTCCAGAACAAGTGCTCACCAAAACTACTCGAGCTCTGAGGACTTGTAGGAAATGCTTTAGCAGTAAATGGGGCTTCGGTCGTAATATTATAGAAAGGATAGAAGACGCAATAAAGTGCAGCAAGCTTCAATAATTGGTATGCCTATCCCCTAGGGAGCTTTGCGTATCTGCTCATACTCAGACTGGTATGCCTATCCCCCTAGGGAGCTATGCGTATCTGCTCAACAGCTGCCATGCAGTGGTTCCAGAACAAGTGCTCACCAAAACTACTCGAGCTCTGAGGACTTGAAGGAAATTCTTTGGCAGCAAATGGGGCTTCGGTCGTAATATTATAGAAAGGATAGGAGATGCAATAAAGTGCAGCAAGCGTCAACGATTGGTATGCCCAGCCCCCTAGGGAGCTATACGTATCTGCTCAACAGCTGCCATGCAGTCAGTCCTTGGAGTAACACCACTGCGAATTTTTTATCATAAAGTTAGCCATGTAGAGTCTAATACCTATCCAGATCACATATGGACTCTTGAAAGTGACACTGGCCATGTCGCAGTTATAAATTCCCGTCCTGACGTATCGATCTGCTCTAGATCAGAGCCTAGGAAATATTTCACAATAAGAAATTTCGGGACACTTAGGCTGAAGGTAGCTCCTATGGAAACTTCCGGTGGCAACAAGGGTTCACGGATGGGTGCAAAACTGAAGAGGGTGTTGGCATTGGAGTCGCTGCACCCAACAGCAGAATCTCTATTATAATGGGTTTTTCAACCTGAGATTCATGCTATAAAGATCTGCGCCCATAGTGTCCTTCACAAGAGAAACAAGCAAAGAGCAAACATTTTTATTTATTCAGATAGCAAAGCTGCTATCAGGGCACTATCATCAGGGCACTATCACCATCTTTCAGGATGGTTAAATAATGCCATCATTACCTTCAACTCCTGTCTTCCATAAACGGAGTCGTGCTTGTTGGGTACCTTGAAACTCAGGAGTGAATGGAAACGGGATCACTGATAATTTAGCACGACAGGGTGCCTCCATTCCGATTACATATCCTGCGACTTTCTGTGGTATTGGCTGATCCACTATCAAGACCATGGTAATCAAATGGGCTGCAGAAGAACATGACATAGGAGATACTGGTTCTTCTTACCAAGGAAGCGATTTGCTAAAGAGCTGGTCAATTCCTAGGATATAATCAAGACAAAAAGTCTAGGCAGAGCGGAATTAAAACTCCTGGTAGCAAACCATCTGGGCACCAGACAGAAAATAGGCCTATCGGATTTTTCAGAGTGCAGAATCTGTCTCGAAGATGATTAAACCGCCAGACATATTCTCTGTAACTGCCCAGCGCTGGAGTGGGACAGAACCTGCCACATGGGAAAGGCAAAGATTAGTCCCTTCCATCTCATGTCAACACCAACAGAAGACCTACTGCTATTTATACGGAAAGCTGCTTACACTCGAATTTGATAAGGAAATAATTAATTTTTGTTTCCCAACGATAACATTTTTTTTTTCGACTACACAAAAGCAACTCCATCTAATCCAGTTTAGCTACATCCATGCCGTGCCCTAAGCCCTAAGCGAAAATTTTTTATTTTCGCACGTTTTGCATTTGAACAGACTTAAAAATTGCAATTTCGCCGTAGTATGTCCTTGTTGTCCTCAGCAACCCCCTCCAGATCGACGGGTAATACTAAGTACTCACTATTATTACTTGCATGTGCTGCAGTTTAACCCTTTTAATTTTCAGTTTTTATCGCATCGACCTTTGCCGTGTGCATTTTTGCTCGGGGTTGTCTGGTGATGATGCTAAACGTATTAACCCATGACCGCTTTATCCATTGTTTATTACCTAATTTGCGGTTAAAAAGTTTTTTGATTTTGGCGCAATGACTTCGTTTTCTGACAGATTGAGATTTATGTGTTTGCCAATAAATCTCAGGTTTGTGCAGAAATTAAAAACAACAAAAACTACTTATGGAACATATAATCGGTGCAGTGTTAAGGAAAAACAAAGGAAGACGTGAGAAAGTCACAAAAAAAAAATGGCGATTATTTTGGCAAATGTTTGTAATCCTAGGACTATATTTGAGGCTTTTGTAGAGTGCAGAGTTTGTAGTTTTAAAGAATTGGCATATGAGAATTCCCAAAAAATCTAAATTTTTATTCATAATTTTTGGAACTTGAGGGGTAACAGCTGTGTGCTCAATTGGTAGAGAATTAGAAAAGACTTTAAAGCTTTACACACAGCTGAGCTTTAAAACAGAGCAGTAGAGAGAAATTTTTAACCCCCGGAGCAGATAATATACCGGCCTCAATATTATATCTTTCGCTTCTTGGTAGCATATTTTTTAATCTTTTCCAAAATTGTATGTTAGTTTATATATTTCAATAGAAAAAAATGTTTTTCTCAATTCTGGAAAAAGCGTGAAAAAAATTGTTATCTATAAATTTGTCTGAAAATTTTATTATGAAAGTAATTACACCGGTCCCCACAGAAAACTGCGGGCTCGGGAGTAATCTCTAGATTCCTTCTATCTATCCCCCTCTCGAACCGCAATCTCCATCCCCCATCTCTCTCGACAAAAAAGATATAGAGAATTCTGGCCAATGTTATACACAGCTCGTTTAGTGTCTCTCTAGAGATCTCTTTATATCAATGTCTGTATTTACGCCTAGATCTCAAAGATGATTAAAGCTAAACAGTAGATAACTCTGCATGGAAACTATATGGAATTTTATATAATAGCTATGTGTTCGAGGATGGAAACAATTCTCTCTTCGTTCTTCTCCCATTGTGGCGTTGTTGACAAATTTTTCCAGCAATTAAATATACTATCGGGTATATCAGCTGAAGGGAATACTTGTTGGGTCGACAATCCGACTGCCTTAACCTGTATGATCTCTTTTTTTAAATACCATTCCCTACTTTTTGTGGAATTTTTTTTATTGGTCGTATATCCAATTTGTAGAGAATTTAACGCAGCACAATTTTTTGAAATATGCTAAACATTTTTTAGAACAGAAAAAATTGTATTTGAAGAAGCCATTTTTGTTTACCTTTGGATTTACATATCTTGAGTAACGCTAAAGATATTTATTGTTGCTTTCAAAAACTGTCATAAAAAATGATCTCTTGAGACATTGAGAGCTCGGGTTGAATTTTTGTATGGCAGCTATATGAAATAGTGAACCAATTTTGATTAAACTTTACACAAAAGTTATTCACTTTTGCTCATGCTAGAATTTTTGTTAAATTTCTTCGAATATCGTGACCAAATTTTCGTCAGTTGTATTTTCTTCTAGTCTCAACATTTGTGTAAAGTTTGATCGAAATTGGTACACTACATCATATAGCTACAAAAATTGAACCTGAGCTCTCTTTACCAAATTGAACCAGTTCTCTGCTCAGCTAAATTTGCGCCACCTTTTCACATTTTTTTAATCACACATTTTTATGATACGGTCACATTTTTTTTTCTATAAATATTTTCTACTAAATCTGCTATAGTTAGTACCTTAAAGTAATTTAGGCAATGTGGGCGTGTGCTGTCTATGATGAACATGGTTCAACGGCTGAACGGAGCCCAGTTTGGTATTAGGTAAAAACTCAACTAAAATGGCCAGCTGATGGATGAGCTAGCTAAGCTGCTGTCAGAACTATAGTCCTGGATTTGCTGCGCCTTGCCGCGGGCTAATCAATTACGCACAACTTGAGGCAAATGTCAAGACTTGGTTTGGTTCGTATCCTGGCCCCGGGTTCCAAAGGGTAAGAATAAGTTGTGCGGCTTTTGCCAGCCCTTTTACTCAATAAACTTAACAATTTATTCAAATTTAATTGCAGACGTGCATTAATTTTCGCCGAGGAACCTGATCACAGCGCTGTCAAACGTTTGACAAGCTTCCAGGGGTCCTGCCGACGACTGACATTGATGTGAACGTCGCGTCCTGTTTGGGAATATCTACTAATTTGCATTTAACCCTTCTATTTTTTTTTTATTTTTCGCCTTGACATTTGTTCAATGCGCGCGTCTTTGCGGTCTGCTCTGGCCAAGACGTCTACGGATCAGTTCAGGACGCAGGATTTATGTACAACAACAATGCGCGCATTTCTTTTACGTCAAAAAAGCATTTGGGTTTATTTTTAAGTAAAATTGTTTTGCATCAAAACTTTTTTTTTTCCTTTGGTAATTTTCTTTACAATTAAATATGCAAATACTTCTTAATGTTTATTTATAAGGCGTTTGTTGTTGTAATTTGTTAAATCCGCAGCAGTTTGAGAGAACTTTAGGAAACCTGATTTCGAGAACAGCACCAAAGTATTGAGTGACGTACTTAAGAGGTATTTGATTGTGACAATAATTGGTAATTACATTGCCTTAAAACGTTATTAGTTAGCTTAAGTATATCGCAGTGGTGTGATTAAATTTCAGAGGCACTTTTTTTTTTGGCGTGATCTTACATTTGACGACAAAACATGAGAAAAGTAAAGAACCAAATTTCTTAAAAGTTTTTTTTTCTAGGCTAAGTAAGCAGCGCTTTTAGCTATAAAAGATAGCAGCAAAAGTATGCTTGGCGTTACGTTACCAAAAAAAAAGAGCGGGATTTAGATGTGCTGCGTATTGGACAAGTCTTTTGGCCTACAAATAAAAAAAATATTTATTTTATAATTCTCTGATTGACTATTTTTGTCAGTTGCCCCTGAAACCAAAATAAGTGAAATAGAATCGAACGCAAAGAGCAACCCATCAAAGTTCCATCAACATTTAAGAAACTACAAAAATTCAACAACGAATAAATGCATGCCTCTCTGAAGGTGGCAAAACTCTCCTGTCGGAAGTGGAAATCCTCCATCGGTGGCAAAATCACTCAATACTATGTTTAATAACCATAACCCTTGCTCTATGAAACAGACTTGGGCTCCAATCAACGGTGCCGAGGCTGACATTCCCTCATTAAGCTTTGAGGAAATAAGCTCAAAAATAACAAAGCGAGTGGTTAGGACTCTATTACTTACAGCTGAGCTCCTGAAAGAGGGGGGCCCAGCTCTACACAATTTCCGGCACACTCTCGTTATAGAGATATGGGACAAAGAAATTATACCAACCAACTGGCTAGGCTCAATCATCCAGTTTATAAAAAGGCGATAAACGAGTCTGCAGCAATTATAGAGGAATCTCGATTCTAGATGTAAGCTTTTTACAAACGTAAAATGTATGCTGAAGATATCGTTGATGATAATTGTGGTAAATCAACGACGGATTAGTGTTTCCCTCTGAGTTAAATCTTTCAGAAATACCACAAATATGGACGGGATGTTCACTGTCTATTAAATGACTTTAAGCAGACTTTCGATTCAATCAAAAGAGATCAAGTCCCGAATGTGTTCCAAAGCCTTGGAATTCCAGCAAAATTAACGAGAATAGTTTGCGCTACTCTCCCAAACACATCAGCGGAGCTCTTAATCCAAGGCTAGCTCTCTGAGGCCTTCCCGGAAAGACGAGAGTTAAACAAGGAGATGCTCTGTCCACAGTTATACTAAGCCCGATTTTACACTTCAAAACAAAAACAAAATATATGCTTAGATTCTCAAGGTCACGCCAGCTTCAAGAACTGAGGATAGGTCCCTGTAGCTTTTTATCAGTCACCTCTTTTAAATACTTAGGAGTTTTGTTCTCGATCTCTGGTGATGACTTCGTTATTTATGTTATATTTCTTACATCAAAAGATTTAAATCTAAACTAATCTCTCGGGATACAAAACAACAGACGTATAAAATGCTCGTCAGACCCGCCTTGACATACTCCGTAAAGCTGACTTTAAGCAGTAAGCAGCATTTGAGAGAAAGATTCTACGAAGAATTTACAGACCGGTGAAAGATGGCCTCATCTATAGAATGCGCTATAACTCGGAGCTCAAAGAGTTAATACATAATGAAACGATCGTGCGCTTTATCAAGTTCCAGCCCTACGGTGGATCGGGCATGTACTGCGCATGGATGATAGCTCCACACAAAGTTAATCCTGAAAGGGCGACAATATAGAACTCTAGGAAGAGGGCGACCAAAAAATCGTTGGATGGATGCGGTGATAGTAGATCTGGGTACAATGAATGCCCAAAGCTACCTAGGGCTGTAATGCTATAAATGATGATTTTATGTCAGCTGCATTTTGTTTTAAACTAAACAAGGATTTCTGATAGAATTGATGATTTGATAAAATCATAATAATGCATTTCATAAAACTTCAATGCAGATCTAAAAGAAAACGCGGTTTAAGTTTTTTATAAACTAAGTTAGCCTTACATATGTTCCACAATAACCATCAAGATGCTCAGAATTTTGCCTTTTGTGCTTAAGCTGAGGCTTTTATAATATCATTAAAGTCGATTTTTCTTGCTAACTCAGATTCCAACTACAAAGTTGCCAATCCTGAATCGTCATTAGTTTTCGAAACAATTTTTGAATTACAAAAAAGCAAACATAATACACTATTTTCTATAGGCGAAAAAGCTTAGCTGCGCACTATATGGGTCATATAGCGTCTCTTCCCTAATCAATCAGTTAAAAATAAAATATCTTAATTGAAGTTCCATAATACACATTTTTGTATCACCATATTATATTCTATCATTGCAATCGTAACATTCAATATGGTAAAATAAAAAAGTAAATTACGGAGGTCGGGTAGAATGATAATTTACTATATTTTTAAGCAAAAAACTTCCCGCATGACTATCCGAGAGGAAAAAGTCCCCAACAAACATAACAATTCTTTTGCGTCACCTTATAAAAATCTTAGACGAATTGATTAACATAGATTAGTTATCTATTTTTTTTTTACATTTTTCTTAATGATGGCAATCGCTGGAGTTAGCCATATTAATTCAGAATATTAGCAAAGTCACTATCTTGTATGATAAGACTTGCCTTATCGATATTTTTGTTATCAATGTAGCCATATTTTGTTTCTAAATATCACACAATATAGTCACAATATTGTAAAAGAATGACTTGCCTTTTTTTGAAAACGGCAAACGCTGGAATACTAGCAGCATTGCCAACACAACAAATTTAGTGCTGCCACATTTTTTGTGCATTAACGAAAGAGCGCGCAAAAGAAATGTCTAATGAAGAGCACAAGAGCACGTAGAGCGCAGGAGCGTCGTCTCTTTCCTCTTGACATCACCTGATTTTTTTCTTGGAAATTTTGCCATATAGTAGTAGTAGTATGAAAGATATACATATTTGTATGTGTTTTAAGACTTGCCAATAGGTATAATATGTCTTATAATTTTTCCTCATACAAATTGCGTGGTTTCATTGAGCTTTATGTCGTTTGAATACAATTGCCAAAAATGTACTTATTTGAACACTCTGTTGCCAATAATTATTGGTATCATTTATAAACTATGTTACGCTCAGGAAGGCAGCGGGCTCTGAGGAGGGTTCTGGCGAAGCGTCATGTGACGCAAAAATCATATGGAAAATCTTAGAAAATATTTCGTTATTGTGCCATAAGGGGGAGGGGGCGGGGGTCCATTTTGACGAAAATCAGCGCCACGTAATTTATGGATGATGCCTTTAACAAAATATGACCATATACAAAACACGATTTAAATTCCCCAAAGACTGTAACATCATGTGTGTAGGGTTTACAAAACAGAGGAGCACATGAACTTCTTTTCGAATGCAAACCCTATCCCCCATAGTTATTTATCATGTTTTATACCACAACTCCTATTTGGAACTTAGAAAAGTTACTCTAAATACGATTCAGCTAACTTTCGATATGTACATACATATGTAGATTAAAATCGGCTGAAATAGACATTTTTGCATGGCTATATATGTATGTACATATGTACATATTCATACAATCTATGTATTTTTACATGCATACATGTGTACAAAGCCAAACGCAAAAACTCTTACTTGCTTATTCTTCTTTGCGCTATTCCTTATCAGACGTTACGTTACGCATGCTCTTTCTTAGCTGCACAGCAACTAGCAACTTTGTGTTGGCAATGCCGTGTGAAATTTTTGTGTAAAACTTGGCGCAAAAAAGCGGTCATATTCAAATCAGCTGAAATAGACAGACGGGTATTCTTACATGCCTACATATATGCACATACCTATGTATTCTTAAATACATGCATCATACATATGTACAAATACAAACGCAAAAATTCTTATTTTCTTATTCTTCTTTGTTCTATTCCTCATCAGCCGTTACGATACGCATGCTCTTATTTGCGGCACAGCAACGAGCACGCGACTGCAAATTTTGTGTTGGCAATGCCGTGTGCAAATTTTTGTATTAAACTTGGCGCATAAAAGCGGTCAGATTTAAATCAGCTGAATTAGGTATTCTTACATTGCTGTATATATATGTATATTTATGTATTCTCACATACATATATACATAATTACATACCCACATGTGTGCAAATACAAACGCAAAAACTCTATTTTCTTATTCTTCTTTGTTCTACTCCTTATCAGACATTACGTTACGCATGCTCCTTCTTTGCTGCACAGCAACGAGCACGCGACTGCAAATTTTGTGTTGGCAATGCCGTGTGTAATTTTTGCATAAAACATTGCGCATAAAAGCGGTCAAGTCGTACTTTTTTATAAAAACCAAATTAAAAACAAAATTAGTAATATTAATATTATTAATAATTGTGCTTCATATGATATAGTTTAAATTTTGCTTAAATTGCTGCAGCATGGCCACAAGCAGCAATTATTAAGTTGGCAAGGCCGTGCTGCAAAACTTTCGTATATAAAGCAGGTGACTCTGTGCTGCTGCCTTTTTTCCAAACCTCGTTTGTGCCGTGCAGTGCTGTGACTAAAAAAAAATTATTTTAATATAAAAAAAATTTTCAAATTGTGTTTAATAAACCAAACTTTTTGTGCATTCGTTTAAAAACTTAATACATAATTTGTGTGCAGTTGCTTATAAAGTACATAATATAGCAGCTGTGTGTGTAGCACCCGATTTTTAATTTTTTTTTTTGGTTTTTGCACATAATGACACTTTACGTTGTGACTCCGGGTATATTTCATAAAGGCTGCTGGATTAATTTGCAAGCATACGGCGCCGCGCAGCAAGTACTGCCCTACGAATCTTTGCCGCACAACGTCATCTACGATAGTGAGCATGATGTGGAGCACATGATTACACCAATTGCACCAGAAGGTTGCGAATCCGAAGCAAGTCCAGACCAAGTAAGTCAGCAAGGCTGGTTTTTTTTTTTTTTTGTATCCCAACTATAATATGAGGCAACATTTTTAGTTGACAGATTTCTTTGTATTAAACAACGACATTTCAAAAAGACGTATAATCCAGTTTGTTGGCGTGGTCATTACATTGTTGGCTACACCACTGCCGAAAGAAGAGGAGGGCTACTATAACAATCCACCATTGAGAGAATTGTCACCAGTACCGGAGTGCTCGGAAGAAGCTGATTACGTGGAGTCCCAAACAGTAAGTTAAACATGTTTGAACAAAATTTGCTGCCGTCAGTTTGAGGTTATGTTGTGTGTGTGTGTGTGTGTTCGGCCATTTTTTTTTTCGTTCTTTTTGGAGTGTCTTCGTTGCGCATATTTCGCTTTTTATTTACACTAAATTCGTTAATTTTGCCTTATTTATTGCAAAAAATGTTCATGTGTGCGTAAAACTAAAACCAGGGCTGCCGCAGTGCTGCAATTAGTTCTTTTTTATTCTATCTTTTAAATAAAATTATACGAAAAAATTGCATTAGCAACACAATTTTAGAAGTTGAGCATGATTTGGCTATTTTTGTTGCAAGCGAAATTTTCTTGTTGTAACGTGGCAACCCTGTTACAATTTTTTTTTCATGTGTTCCGTGTGTGACTCGTTTGGCATACATTTTTGGTGTTGGTTTAGCAAAAAAGAAAAATTAAAAATAATTCGCGGTCAATATCTAACATGAAGTTAGCTTAAATATGATCTAAGAATATATGCTACAATATTCTTTATTAATTTAAAAAATTATTTTGGTATAAAATTCTTGCTTTTTTAAAGTTATTGTTTAAAATTATATTAGGCTTTTTCCAATAAGTGCGCTTAAAGGCTCTACAATTTTAGGTTATGTTCGGTTTATTGGCCGTATATTTTAAAGCACAAGTAAAAAGGGAGCTTAATGCCGGCTTGCATTGAGCTTTTCTAAGCTTATGCAGAGAGAAAAAAAAAAGTTTTTTTTCCCGTTTTTTTTCTCGTGCGCCGAATAAAGTTGCTTGGTGCAAAAGCATATGCAAGCACATGCAAACATTGTTGTTGGCAACTTTATCTGGCGCATGACAATTTTAACATTTACGCTCGAGAGAGAATTTTCGCCTCTTGTATTTAGTTCTCTCTGCCTTTGTATAATTGCATTCTACTGTTGATAGTTGATAGTGAAATGAACTAGTGAACGGAGCCAGCGTTCACTACTGAGTTCAAAATGAACTACGTTGACACAATACGCAAGCGTGCACACACTCACCAACACACATACGTAAAATCTCTGTTAATTTCCTGCTAATAAGTGCCGTTGTCGCTCACAGTGCGCGCTCTCAATTTTTACTCTCCTGACAGCTGCTTTTGTTGCTGTAAATTTTCGTTGAGCAGCGCGCGCAGTTTCGCAACTTCCTTTTGACTTTTCCGTTCATTCGCAGCACAAAACTGCGCAAAGTTTTGAGTCTGTGTGCGTCTACGCATAAAAGTCAAAGCGTGTGTGAGCAAATGTAAAAATAAAAGTTTATATCCAATATAGAAAATTAACCAAATACAGACACAAATTTGGTTATCTTTTTGTTGCACCCGTGCGCACATGTATATGTATGTATATGTAAGTGTTCAGTTGGTTAACGCGACTAATCTAATCTTTGTATCTTTAGTCCACCCAGCCACGTTAAGATCGGAGCGCCATAAGTCTCTGGCTTATGTTAGTTTAACATTTTTTAACATTTTCTGCGTCTTATGTTAACATTATGTTGCGCTGTCTTAGGTCAAAATTGTATGTTGATTAACATTTATGTTTAGCTTAGTATTAATGTTTACAAGTTTAACAGACTTAGACTTTTAGGCTAGGTTTACATTGTTTTGACTTAAATGATATTACAGTCGTGTCTGCACATAGTGAACTAATTATTGCATGGCCTGTTCACAGTATCAAGGCTGTTCACTATATCAGGTTGGCATTATTTTTTGATTAAAACTGTTATGTTGTATAATGCCTTCTCCTTTCCTGGATACTCGCTTTTCTAAGACTCTTGCTCTTAGTTGTTCTACTTGTGTGGTGAGAGATAATATTACGTCTCCTTTTGTTTATTCCCGAAATTGTCGATTTAGCTACTGTCTTTGCCAATGATGAAGCGCTAACGCCTTTTCCGATTTTTTCTTTCACAAAAGTATTTTGATTTGGCAGCAATTAACAGAAAAAGTAAAGGGTTTTTCAATAAGAGCGCTACAAAAGTTTTTTTAAAATAAAACAACGGCTATTTCATTGATATCCAATCAATGTAATTTCTTATTCATGTCAAAGTATATTCGATGCCATTATGTATGGAACTCGATTTCTTTTGCATGGCCACCACGGGCACGCTTGCAAAAGTCCAGACGCTGAACCCAATTTTCGACGGTTTTCAAGCATAAATCGGCCGATACTGCTGCAATTTCACGTTCGATATTCGTATGAATTTCAACAATCGTCGCTGGCTTGTTGGCATAGACCATAGACTTAACATAGCCCTACAGGAAATAGTCTAAAGACGTCAAATCGCACTACCAAGGCGGCCAATTGACTGGGCCATTTTGTGAGATAACACCAACCAGTTCACCAAACATGGTTTTCAATAAATCGATTGTGACATTCGCTGTGTGGCTTGTGGTGTCGTCCTGTTGAAACCACATATTGTCCAAGTCCGTATCATTCAATTCGGGCCAAAAATATTCGGTTATCATTGAGCGGTAGCGATTCCCATTCAAAGTAACGTGCCGCTCTTGATCATCATGGAAGAAGTACGGCCCAATGACACCGCCGGCCCATAAGCCGCACCAAACCGTAATCTTTTCGGGATGCAATGGTGACTCATAGAGCACGTGTGGATTGCTGCCTGACCAACAACGCATATTTTGCTTATTAACGAAGCCATTTAGCCAGAAACGAGCCTCATCACTGAAGATGATTTTTCGATGGAAAATCGGATAATTTTCAAGTTGTTGCTCAGCCCAATTCACGAACATACGACGCTTCTGGTGGTCAAGCGGCTTCAGTTCTTGCATCAATTTGTATTGTAAGGATGTAGGCCTAGATCTTTTCGCAAAATTGTCACAACGACGTCACAGAGATGCCCAACGCTTGAGAACGACGTGTGAAAAACTTATTTGGGTCTTCCTCAATTGATGCGGGCACTTTTTTGTCTCACTGGCACGGGAACATTTTGTACTGTGCCTGTGGACTCAAATTTTTCCACTAGACGCTCAATTTTGGATCTGGCAGGACAATTATGAAGACCATAAATTGGACGTAGCGCTCTTAAAGTTGAGGCCACTGAATCCGAATTTCGGTAGTAAATTTTAATAATTTTGACTCGTTGTTGGATCGTATATCTTTCCATGATGAAATGGCAAACCTTACTGAAGAGAAATGTTAAGAGAGCGGGAAAAAATATGGCGTCGTTTGCTGTCCCTATTGGTCTACTTTTGTAGCGTCCCTATTGAAAAACCCGATATTTGTCGGAAAATGGAAATGTACATATGCATGTTGTATAATGCCTTCTCCATTCGTGGATACTCGTCTTTCAAAGACACTTACTCTTAGATGTTCTACCTGTGTGGTGAGAGATAATATTACGTCTCCTTTTGTTTATTCCCGAAATTGTTGATTTAGCTACTCCACATGTCTTTGCCAATGATGAAGCTTTAGCGCCTTTTCCGATTTTTTCAACAATTTCAGATTTTTTCTTTCACAAAAGTATTTTGATTTTGCAGCAATCATTTAGGTGTTGACTATATCGAGGTTTTCGCTATACCGGGAGTTCACTATATCCAACCA
This sequence comes from Chymomyza amoena, assembly GCA_037043745.1. NCBI lineage: Eukaryota > Metazoa > Arthropoda > Insecta > Diptera > Drosophilidae > Chymomyza > Chymomyza amoena. The sequence continues at coordinate 10,473 of JBAMAX010004105.1, read as the reverse complement.
CGACCGTATATTTCGTTGTTGGGCTCCAACGTCTATTTTGCCTTTGCGTTTTTATTCTTCATGTAGCAAAACACATGCGGTTTCAAATCACATACAAAATTAGTTTTGGTAAAATGAAGAGCACTAAATTGTCGGTTCCAAACGAATCCGAAAAAATGTTTGGATCGTTTTTCATAGCACAGCCGACAGGTGGGCTGAAAAGTTCATAGGCTAACACATAAAAAAAATTTTTTTGGCAAAATTCGATTTTATTATTCAACATAGTTGCCATCGAGGGCATTATAGCGATCCTCCAACGTTTCGATACTATTTTTAAAATACGATTTCTTATTAGCCTCAAAATGGGCCTCCGTTTAGGCGATCACATCTTCATTGGAGCTAAATCACTTTTCAGTGTTCTCTTGAGGTCTCAGAACGGGTAAAAGTCGCTGGGGCCACATCTGGAGAATACGGTTGATGAGGAAGCAATATTGATTAGTGAGATACGGCGTTTTTGGTCGATTGTGAGCCTGCGCATGGCACAGAACTTTTGCATGTCCAAATATTCATGCGCGATGTGTCCAAAACATTCCATTGATATCTTCAGAGTTTCAGCTAACTCAATAAACTTCACTTTATGATCATACAAAATGATTTTGTGGACTTTTTTGATGTTTTCGTCCGTAACAGCCCCTTTGGGCGTCCACTGCGTGCATCGTCTTTGGTGCTTTTTTCTTAATGCTTCAATTTTGGAAACCTCTTCTTTACCATTGAGTTTGCTGGTGCAGAGTCCGAATAATGTTTATCAAGCCAAGTTTGGGCTCCCAATGGAATGTTTCCGAGCAGCTCGAAGAAAATCAAAACCTCTTTGAAAACAAGCTTATAATAATAAGTAGCAGTAGTAGTGTAGTATTTTTATCAATTAATTTAAAATATTTTAATATTGAGAATAAACCAAATAAATCTATTTGACCAAATTTAAACCAAATAACTTTGAATTTTCTAGGATGCTTGTGATTGCGCTTGTATTGAATGCTGCCAAAAGAAGGACCAAACCACACCAGAAGAATCACAGATTTTATATATAAAGCCTTCGGAAAATAATTACCCAATTGGACAACAGAATTCCGAAGACGGAGCTATTGAAGCGGTAAGTAAACCAAGTTATCATAACATTTAAAATTCAATCAGCATTGAGTTCTGCCAATTTAATTTTGAAACTCTATATGAAAGTTATAACTAGTTGGTTATAAACTGGATAGTTATCGGATTAGTTTAATTACATAGATACGTTTTAGTGTGTCTCGAAATTTTTGGTCTACACGAACCAACTACAAAAATGTTTCGAGATCTGCGAACGATTCATAGGTTCGGTTAGGCTAGACCGGTTGACCCCTGGAGGGAGTCACACATAGACCGTAGGATGCGGCTTGTGTACAATGCAATAGCTTTTGAAGTGCCCTGACAGCTGGCCTTCCAGTGAGGTAATCTTGATGCGCATAGGGCGGGCAGCGGCAGATGAGGTGCTCCAGAGTCTCTTTGGTCTCTGTCTCCCTACACTTCCTGCATTCATCTCTATTGGTAACTTCGTGGGTCTTTGCCTGAGCTGCGGTCAGGCGATGACCAGTAAGTATGCCCAATAGGAGTCTATAGTCTGCTCTTGGGAGTTGCAGAATATACTGGGCTAGTCTGTTATTGATTTTCTTACACTTAGTGCGAGCTATCTTGCAGTTCGTTGTGTTGTACCACCTTCTGTCGGATCTGGTTACAGCGTCTTCTTTGGCTCTGTGATAAATCGTCCATAATGGAATCTTAAGATCCTCAAGTGACGGTTACCTTGTTGCAGCACTTTCCTTTGCGAACTTGTCAGCTTTTTCATTTCCATTAATGCCCTGGTGGCTGGGAACCTAAAAGATGCATACTTTCTTAAGGGTGCTTAGTTCATCTAATGTGTTCCTGCTGCCAGTACATCTTTGGAATTGATGCTAAGGACTAGCATGGATTTGATTGCCGCTTGACTGTCAACGAAAGTATTTATTCTGCTCTGCTCTAGAGTGAGTGCTAGTTCTACCGCCTTGTTTACCGCGAACCCCTCCGCCTGGAAAATGCTACAGTGTTCCGGTAACTTGAAAGATACCTCCATTTGTGGGTCTACACAGTATACCGCTGCCGCAACGCCGGATTCCATTTTTGATCTGTCTGTGAATATTTTTATGGCTCGTTGGTCCATGCCGATTTTCCAGTCATCAGGTTCCATTAGAGTGAGTGTTTTGGGGAAGTTACTTACTGGGCTCATATAGTCCGTACTATTGTATGTTACCCCTGCAACTTTGCAGAGACGTTTTGCTGTTTTCTGTGCAAGTACTCCGACTTGAATGTCTAGGGGTGAACTCCGAGTATTGCTTCTAGGACCTTGGTTGGAGTAGACCTTAAAGCCCCCGTTATGCACATCAGTACACGTCGTTGAGTCTTTCATTATTTGTAGGTATATGGACGTCTTTGTGGCTCTCCACCATACCAGAAGTCCGTAGAGTAGTACTGGCCGCACGACTGGAAGATCCAGTGCATTCATCTTGGTGACAGGACCCACGAGAGACTTATTTTACCTATTCAGTTTTGATTCTACCCAAAAACCTACCAAAAAAACCGAGATATTTGTTTATCTATGAATTTCGACATGCAGAATCCAAATCTAATAACAGGATGTACCTATTCAGTCTAGATTCTACCCTAACCCCAAAAAAATCTCACAACCTTTTTTTTCGAGACCTATATTTAATTTGTTTTTGGTATGGAATTTTTGAGGTTACGCTAGAATCCCGACGTGCTGGGGTTTTTTTTACCTCAGGTGTGGTAATCTTATAGAAGACATAGTTCGATCTCTGAACCTTTTTTATTTATGTAGTTAGCTATGTAATAACTTAACTTCAAAAAATCCCATGAAAACCTTTTGCGGGTTACAAGGTCAGACGATGCTTTAAATCTGTGTACGAAGTCGCTGAATTCCATGAGAGATTACTTACGAATTAGCTCGTTTTGTGGATTCCTTTAAAGTTTGAAAAGAGTCAAGACTCGCTGGGTCAAGTTCCAGATAAAGGAAAATATATATACCATCGCTCTTGTATCCTTGTATATGGTGGTAATGTCGATGCTTGTGTTGAAGCGTTGTGACGTCACATAAACGCAATCTGAAATATGAGCGTATTTCGTGCCAACAACTGCTCTACACGTATTAAAGGCTTGGATGAAGTTCTAGGTTGGATTAAATTAATAATATGCTTTTTGGCATAAAGCATCTTTTTCAAATAACTAAAGGTAAAATTTGTTAAACTTCCTTTGTGTTTTGTAGAATAAAGAGCAGGCGGCGGTGACTTACAACTTGGAGAACCAAGAGCCAACACCGGTAATTGAGGCAAATCTCAACAACAACTCATCAGAACAACGCAATTTTGAGACCAGTTTGGTGGCTGCTGAAAAACCAATGGAGGAACCGCAGATTGCAGCTCTTGATAATAAACCTGAGATCCCAATTGATTTGGTAAGTTAACCGGGACAACATTTTTGATATAAAAATATTTTAACACTTGCAAGATTAGACAATAAGAGTTTAGATCTCAAGATGTTAGTTAATTTTAGTTAAGGGAAGTGTCTATTAACTATAATATTAGAGTAACGAAATTTGAGTAATACCCTACAGAGAGTATACAAAAGAATAGATGGTTATAATAGCTCACAATAATAAAAAATCCTATTATGCTGTGTGTACTAAGTCCTTTTGATGATGATGTCACTAAAATGTTTCTTCTTTTTTTTTGTAGCAGGAACAACAACCCATGGCCGCTGATCCATTGCAGAAAGAGCAAGAACAAACTTCTGCACCAACTCTTCAAGCTGATAAAGAAAAAACATTGATAAGTGCTCTCAAATCGGTAATAAATTATATGAGTTAATTTGTTAGTTTTAAAACACAATTCTTCTCGCGTAATTCCAACAAAATGCAGCAAGTCCAACACGTCTAGAAGACTAGAAGGAAGCTACCAAATTAAATACTAAATAAATAATAGAAAAATTTTGAAATAAAAATCACATAACACGCTCCACAAAACCAACAACAAGACAAGCGAACTAGCATCATGAACTAGTTCTTTTAAACGCGCCCATACACAAACATAAATAAACAAAAAAATAAAATATACGAACTACAAAAGACTGTGAGTTTTTTAGCTATCCATAGAGAGAGATTACATACAAAAATTTCATAATTTGAAACATTTAAAAAACGTTGAAAATCGGTATGAGATTTATTTGAACTTTAATAACCAAACTAACAGTTTTTTTTAAACACATTTTCATTTTTGTAACCTTATTAATTATTCTACTGGGTACATTCACCTTATCTAGACATTCACAATACAACTCCAAGCATGCCATAAAGTAGTTTGCAATTATTTACACATTTTAAAACAATTTCTTTCTGTTCTTTAGAATGAACATTTCCCGGCGAGCACTAGTTCATTAAAAAGAAGCAAGTCCGGTTTGTACACGGTGTCAAAGAAGAGCCGGACAATTTGAGCAATTCGAAAAAGTTTGCTGGCTCAAAAACCAAATATATAAAGAAACCACAAAACGCTGCGTACTCGGTTAGTTGCATATATGAACTAGTTCTTTAACTTTTGATTTTATTTAAACTTGTTTCGTAGAATGAAAACACTAACGGCGCTGTTCCGTTGAAGCAGGACGCGACTCATGTTCCGAATAATCAGGAAAAATGTTTTTCAAAGCCATCAAGTGCTATGAATACGGTAAGTAAGACTGCATCAAAGCTTAAAGATTATGCGAACCAGTTCAAATTGCTTACTAAGTTGAATATTTTTCTTGATATCTTAACTAGCCGCCGCAGACATCTAACCAGTTTAATCATAAAGAAGAATCGCAGCTAACAGCATCAGCCCCAATCGATAAGCAGCCGTCTGTAACAAACCCTAGCCAGCCCCAGAAGAATTGGGAAACATCTAATTCTTTTGATTCAGACGGAGCTCCCAAGCGCATAAGGTATCAAAAGCGTGCCAAACAGCGCTTGGAGCGGCGACAACGTCAACAAATGGCCGCTCAGCAAGCTGAGAAGGCGCTCCAAACTATGGAGCTCCATAAATCCCAGACCTCCAAGAGGAAGAAACGTTTCAGCACTTTGGACGAGCAAATCTTGCAGGCAAGCATAATTCAAGAATCAACCACAATTGCTGTCAATCCATATAATGCTATAGAAACATCAAGCCCCAAGAAAAAAAAGAAAAAGGTATTAGATAATAAAAATGGTTTGCGATTAAAATTAAATCTTCTTGGTAATTTGTAGCATCAGTTGCGAAAGAAAGATCTCAAAAAATCCCATGATCAAGAGGAGCAGTCAAAAATGGACGCTGAAGACTCAGATCAAACAATAACTAATTTGAATGCTAATGAAACGGTAAGCTAGTTTTGTAGATTTCCAAACGCTTTCTACTTATATCATCTAACCAAATTTATACTTCTAAGCCCTTGGCACGTCCAAAACAGATTTGTAAAGATGCCACTAATCCAAATGGCCAAGTTGAGGCAGTGTTAAATTGGGCATCGGTAAGTTAGCTTTGTAGATTTTAAATAGCTTTCTGCTGATTTCATCTAACAATATTCACACTACTTCAGGCTTCGGCAATTCCTGTAGAATTTTCTGAACTCCCTGATATGGCTGAAGGAGCCTCGGGAACATCAGCAGAGACTTACGATGATTATTATATGGCTGTAGATTGGAACGATGACTTACCGTGCTCAACTACTTCAAAAGCTGACAAATCGGTAAGTTAGTTTTGTAGCTTTAAAATCGCTTTCTTCACGTTTCAACTAACTAAATCCATACTGATCAGGTTTCAGCAAATCCAGACGAATTTTCTGAATTCAATATTTTTGACACAGGGAATTTTAATGAACTTATTTTGACTGAAAACTGGAACGAAGACATACCGTCTTTACGTACTTCAGATGACGAGCAACCGGTAAGTTAGCTTTGTAGATTTAAAATCGCTGTCTAACAAAATGCATACCTTCTTCTGAAGAACGAAGTTGACGAACAAGTTCGGGAGGCTAATTTGTGGAACATTGCAAGATCTTTGGATGACTGGGTAAGTTAGTTTTCGCAAAATGGAAACTTCTAAGGTTCAGTTCAAGTCTATCTAGCATCTGTATCTTAAGCTAAGGGGTATAATATAGTAAAGGGGACCCCGCCATCCCAAAAGTTACCTGCGTTATGGTCGGGAGTATAAAAAAATGTATGTTGCACTTGGAGATTACCTTTCCAAAGCTACTCTGCGGCAGAAAATAAATCTGTCTGTATGAACTTCGAGAACTTGAAAAAAAATGGTAGGGATAAACAAACTTCAAATGTGAACCTTTTATTGATTTCTACCCATGCTTCCTGCCAGCGCCAAATAATTTTAAAAATAAAGTTACAGTTTGTATATAACTTTTTTCAATAATACCAAATTTTCGTTATCGAACCATAAATATCGAAGATGATCCCGACCAATGAAAAAAAAATCTGAAAATTTTCTTTCGCTGTTACATTTTGTAAAAGTTTACTTAAAAGCTTAGCCTTAGATAGATGTTCCGTCGTTCCGGAACTAGAACCATTGAATTGGGAACTGAATTACTTAGAATTTACCAATACGTGCTATTAATATATTATTTTCGATATTTTTCAAGAATTCGTCAGATTTGGAAATGCCGGATTACCCACCTGTAAAGATGTTCAATTTCAACAGTTCGGCCAAAAAGAAGTCCCGTGTCACACGTCCCATATATCGCTACTGTTTTAAGTATATGACGGATTTAAAAAAGAGATTGAAAGCTGGTAGGGCAAAAAAGCAACGTAGTCAAGCTGAAAAAGTGGAGAAGTTTGAGGACTACGACGTTTATAAGGAGCATGAGGAGGAGTGTAAGGACTTAGTGATCTATAAGAAAGGTGGTAGGGCCAAAAAGCAACATGTTGATTTGAGTGAATCTGAAATATTGGAGAAGTATGGGGATTTTGATGTTTTCAAAGAGTTTGAGGATTATAAGGACCCTGAAACTAAAGAGCTTGCGGGTGGGCTTGTCAAGCTTGAGGAGGTGTTTGACAATTTTGATGAGGACGATTCAATGCCCTCCACATCGAAAAAGAAATCGCCAACTATGCGCAGCTTATTTCGAAAGCAGGTTATCGAAAGTATGGACAAGTTTGAGGAGGAGTTTGAGGAGGAGTATGACAAATTTGAGCAGATGGATTCAAAGCCCTCCACTTCAAAAATGGCGCCAACTAGGCGCAGTATATCAAGAAATCGTCGCAAGTCGCAGGAGGAAAGACAAAAAAAATTTTCTTGCGCAGGAAAAAAATTCCAAAAACAGTAAACAAGTCCCAAAGAAGAGACATAATTATGAAGACAAAGCCGTCCAAGCTTTAGATCTTAACTTCAAAAGAGAATATCCACGTAATAATTTTTAATCAAAGATACCAAATTGAGTTTTAAAAGCAGTTAACACTATTTCATCGAAGTTTCGATACTTATCAATCATAGGTTAGATTTTAAAGAACTTTCGTTCAAATCATTTATATAGTTATAGTTTACTATGAACCATTTAAATTATAAATTCCTCAAATGAATTTCCAAAATTTTATATTGGAAACTTTATAGAAAGCTTGCATATAATTAAAAACTAAAAGCTCGCTATATTTATGTAATTTAATTGAATATGATATATATTAGATATTTTTAAGCCTTCTTTACGAAGCAGGTAAATTCAGAGAAATATTTTTGAGGAGAATTTGTAAAAAAATTCGTTGAAAAATTATGCCCGTATAATTACATATATATATGGCAAACTTATTTTTAATATTTAATGATACTAATATTAGTTTTGAAACGAATTTGTTTCAATTTACTAAGTGAAATCGCAAGATTTTCGCGTTTTTGATTTAAAAACGAGCCGAAACTGTCTTAAAGACCGTAAAAGACTCCTATTTTAATATCTTATAAATAAAAAGATTTTCAAAAACAGGGATGATAGGAAGTTTTCAAAACTAGGGAAACTCCCAAACTATTAGTAATATAATGGTTTAAAAAAACTATTGTTAAAAAGCCCAATTCCGATATAAGGAAATATTTGATACAAAGCATAAAACTTATTTAATCTTTTAAAGAATTAAATTAAAAAATAACCTAAAACAGACCCCTTGAAATTAAAAATGTTAGAGTACTCAGACCCTTAAAAAATAGAAGGGCTGTGATACAGTTTTAAAACTGCACATACCAAAAACAGTTTTATAAAACATAAATATAAACTAGATATTAAAAATATTTTTTAAAGATCTTTAAAGATATTTATACTGTAGAATTGCACTGCCAAACAGAAAATATCGAATTTAATATGTATCTGTGGTTCAAAAGAAGCTTTACAAAGAAATTGTTATACACTAAATATAATATTAATATAATAAAAATTTAAAATATTAAATCATTTTTTTAATTATTAGTTTGTAAAGATTTTCATGGCTGTTAACTAACGTTTTGTATTGAACTGAATTCAAAATGTAATATATAATAAAATGTATTAAATATAAAATACAATATAAAAAAAAATTTAAAAAAAAAAGGAATTCTGTGTTAAATATTGAAATAAAAGTAATTGCACAATATAAGTTACAACAAAAAACAATGATTTTACAAAGAAACTGGTATGTAATATTATTATAATACAAATAAATATCTAATATATTTTAAATTATAAATATACAATATCACATAAAATATAAATAATTTTTTTAAGTTTTAGTTTGTAGAGGCTTTTATGGCTGTTAACCAAAGTTTTTGAATGAACTGAATATGGAATAAATTATATATACAAAAAATTTACTAAATATATAAACTTAAAAAAAATATAATAAAAGGAATTCTGTGTTAAATATTAAATTAAAGTAATTGTAGAAATTTATTTTAAAAAATCTCAAACGGTAAATATAATACATATTATAATAAAAATTTGGCATTTGAAATAATTTTTTTTTAAGTTTTTGTTTGTAAAGATTTTCGTGGCTATTAACCTAAGCTTTGAACTGAAGATAAGATGCTATATATATATATAAAAATTTATTAAATATCAAATGCAGTAAAATAAATATTATAAAAGGAATTCTGATAAATTACAAGTAATTGTAAAAATTTATCAAAAAAATAAACGAGCTGTTATGCACTCAATATAATATTATAATAATAATTTACCATTGAAAATAATTTTTATAAGTTTCAGTTTGTAAATATTTTTACGGTTGCTAAGCAACGTTTTTTAAAACGTGAGGGACCTTATATACTGTGTTATATATAAATATAAAATATATATAAAGTAAAATATACAGAAAATAATAAAATCTAAAAATAAAATAAATATGAAATAAGTATAAAATTAAATATGAAATAAAATAAAATTAAATATGAACTGAAAAATTAAATGAACGAAAATATGAAATCAAATAAGAATAAAATATAAAACAAAATATTTAACATTAAATAAATATAATTTAGAATAAAAATAAAAAAATTGAATATAAAATTAAATAAAAAATGGACTAATAAAATACTAAATAAAATATGATACAAAAATGAATAAAATATTTAAGTGTGATATGATGATGAAATATGAAATCAAATACGAAATACAATATAAAATAAAATATAAACAAAATGTTAAATCTTATATAAAATGGAATATGCAAAAAAATATGTAATAGAATATGAAATTTCGAAAAAAATACGTATAATATATTAAATAAGATATGAAAGAAAATAAAATAAAACATTGAACAATAAAATATGAAACTACTAAATATGAATTTAAATAAAAAATAGACTAATAAAATATGATACAAAATGTTCATAAAATATTAAAGAAAGTGAAATGAAGTAAAATATTAAATCAAATAAGAAATACAATATAATATAATATATTATTATTATTATTTTGACATGTTCTAAAAAATAAAAATTTAAGAACTTAGTCTATCTACAAAAATTTTCCAACTATCTCTATTTCTCGCTATTGCTCGAAGTTCGCTGACAGATTTGCTCGTCTCACTCCTAATTGACCTTCGCCATGTGCTTTTTGGTCTTTTTTCTAGTACTCTATGCGCCATTTCGTCGATAGGTTTACGTAGGGTGTGTCCAAGCCAACCATATTTTCGCCTCAATATTTGTTTGTCGATCGGCTGTTGTTTAGTTATTTCCCACAACCGTTCGTTACGAATCGTCCTTGGCCACCAGATTCTTAGTATCTGCCGGAGACATCTGTTCACGTAGGTTTGCAGCTTTTGTGTAATTGCGGTAGTAACAAACCACGATTCAGATCCGTACAAAAGCACACTCTTTACGCAAGCGTTAAATATTGTTATTTTGGTCATCAAATGTATGGTTTTCGAACGCCAAATGTTTTTAC